>CM068825.1:17530779-17743279 GCA_028554795.2 Sinohyriopsis cumingii | reverse complement strand
AAGCATGGCCATTCTCGTCACTGTCTGAATAGCTACTCAAGTCAATTCGAAGCGAACGCGGTAAGAAAATAAGTATAGCCAATGAAATGGCTTACAACGGGTGATGCATTGTTTTGTTCTAGGACTGTGTGGCATAATAATCCCTATGTTCTTGCGTTGTTACCATTATAGTGCAGACACTGAAATATGAACTTACAAGCCCTCTTTGTGTGTGTGTTGTACCATTTCCTCTTACCACATCAAAATGCTGAGCGTCACAGTATTGGTTCGCGTTTTCAAGCTGGCCATTTTTTTATTTCTCACTTAAACATTTAAACACTCACACTCACATCGGTAGAGTCAGAACAGACGTGTTACAGTATTGAGGGGCATGTTATCTTTTTTTTTCAAACTAATAAATTTGGGGTTTGTATGAAGTAAAGAACCGAAAGTACAGTGAAACTCAAGGATGATGACCCAATCTGTCTGTCTATTGATGCGTGTATTTACTTAAGAAGAAATATGACCTCTAAAACACAAAGAGATACGGCAAGCATGATTAGATTAAACACAACGATGTTTTCTCCTTCACGCCCGTGTAATTTAGAGTTTCAATTGTCTTTGAAGACAAACTTGGTCTCCTTTTGTAGGGCTTGAAATAATAAAAAAAGCTGAAAAATCTTAAGCACTTTGCTATAGATAATTTCATCAACAGACTAAACAACATAAATACCGTTACAACAATAGAAAGCCTTAAATCTTCTATCAAAAAGAAATGCATGAAAAAAATTAAAGATTAACGATAACTAACCAATGAAACCGAATTTAACAAAGGCAATGACATGTGAATAAATGCCTCTCACTTTGGAAAGGTAGGCGAATGTACTCTGCCATGCACCATCAACTTGAAAAAAATTATAAACAGAGAGAAACCTGAATTCAAAATTCAGTTGGTTTTTTTTCTTCAAAATTATTTCGTTTCTTTTTTTCTTTTTTTTTTTTTTGAACAAATCTAAGCACTAATATAGAGTGGAAAAGGGAAAATGCACATACAAGCTTTGATATTTCTGAAAAAATGAGGGGATATTCCTAACGTTCATAACCACCTATATATGCTTGGACTTGTCTGTGACTTATCCACAAAACAAGATGTACATATTTCTGGTCAAGCTGCAAGTGTGTGCGTGTTTTTGAAAATGGTAAAACTTGGATATACAATTTTCTCGTGACACTTATAAAGTGAAGAGTCTGTGCAAGTGTCAAAAGCCAAAGTCATATAAGTTTTGTATTTTGTACGGCTTGTAAAGATTTCCACTTAGGAAATGTGAAGTATCACAAGTTATTATCACAAACAGAAGTGGAACATAGGGGCCTGCAAGAAAGAAAATAACCCAGACAGTTGGTGTCATCAAGAGTGCTAGAGACGGTACCCGAACTTGCTTGCTTGCTTACTTGAATTAAAGTGATTTTCGCTCTAATGGAGCATGTATCACTGGTTTAATAACGCACCGCGTGATTTTTAATTACTCCTGGGAAGGAAAGAGAGCCTCATCCCCCAGGCTTTTATGTACTCACAGACTATTTTTAAATTTAGCCACTCAGGTGTAGGACTAACTAGTCCTTAACAACCTGACTGAAAGGCTTTATACAAGAGTTGGAATTGTCTCACCACACACTCATTTTTCTGTCCGAGCGTGGTAAAGGAGGAAAAAAGGTGCTCAGCAAGACAGCCATGGATGTTAAGTACTCACCAAAACGCTAACCCGTACTTATTTCAAATTAAGTCCCGTTTTTTGCTAATCGACAATAATAAATACCAATAATGTGTTAACCATCTGTGCACTTAGTTCAAATCTAACGAGTCTGTTAAATTTCCTAACATATCTGTCTAATATTAGTACTTAGTGTACATAAAAATAGCCATACTGATCTTTTTTAAATTATTATGTCTAAGCGACATATACCAGTTTGGTCACTGTTAGGTTTAAAAAGTTAAGTTTGTTGCAGTGTTCCAATGGGTCAAGTTTGTTTCGAGAATAGTTTAGTCAAGGAGGGATACCAAGCCAAATATGGTTCCCTATTTAATAAAAAGCAATCTTTTGGAGCCCTAAAAAAGTGTTTTTTCTGTTAGAAGGTAACACGTCTCTCTTTTGCTTTCACGTTCTTTCCCGCACTCCTAGTCTCATGATTCTTGATATCAGGAAATGCGTAGCCATGATGGGCGGTAATGTAAGCAGCGGCTTCTACCAGTTGACTGAGGGGGTATCCAGTGTAGGTTTGTCTGTAGAATTGGGGAAGAACTCTGACCCCTAATCCCCATTGAGAAGGTCTTGGTTTAAAGGTGTCTAGAGATCTGTAGGCAACGTATTGTATGGCTCTAATAAACTGCCCTGCTATGTTGACGTCATACAATGCTTGATCTAGCCCCATTTCGGTGTACTTTTCAACGAGGGTCAGCGTCCCCCTCCTCCTCCTCAACCGCCTCAATTTCCTTTTCTGGTTCTGATACTAATTCTTCAGTTGAGGTAGATAGTTTCAAATCTGCTGCTATGGTGTCTGTCGCTGTTATTGTTGTTGTGGTTGTTATTTCAGCTGAGATTGCCTGTAGTATCGGAGTGAGAAAAGAACGTAGTGCCTCCGATAATTACATTTGAGTTTGCCATACCGTTTGTGTAACATAATTGGCCCTTTGTTTTGCCACCACTCTTTCCGGGACGGGTTGTTTGTTAGGTATAGTCAGCTGTTGACTAGATGTTATTTGTGTTCTCGAGGTGGGTGGAGTGCTAACTGGCAGAAACCGTAAAGTGGGCAAACGACGTGTCAAAGAAGTCAAAGTACGTTGGAAAGGATATCCGACCAGTTATCATTCTTGGATCGACGTTTCGCACGTCATCGACTATAAAAAGAAGTGACCATCATTCCCTTTCACACAGATTCAGCTATTGCGATCACTCCTTCACCCAATTCTTCTCTGCAAGATTTACAAAAACAACCCTTGTGGGTGAGATATAGAGAACGTGTGCCTAAAACACAAATCGTCTTTTTCTGCCAAATCTTCGTGGTGTATTGTGTCATCGGGGCAGCCATCGCCAATTTGAGTTTGCAACAAGGAGACAAACAATTGTGGACCATTGTATTGAGCAGTTACATCGGTTACCTGCTTCCTAATCCCTCCCTCAAATTCTCCTCGAACGAGGACCACGGAAAGCTTGTGTCCAGTGTCAGTGCCAGCCACCACTCCAACAACAAATCCATTTTGGGCGGAGACACTCCTCTGACTTCCAGTATCGCCTCGGAGAGCCACAAAACTCTGGAAGTATGAGCAATAACAACCAATTTTACTTAACCTTACCCAGTGACAGTTCGATGGAGGTGTTTCCCAACAACACGTTGTGCTGTTACACGGTCAAATTACCTCAAACCATCCAGTTAGATCACGAAGCCCATTGGGAAGTGGCTTTAGTGGAAATCATTCACCCAACACAAATCAAAAACATCACCGAAAAGCAAAACACTTTCGAGGTGGAAATCCTGAATGCCCAATTGGAGGAAGAAATCAACAAAATCGGGTTTTTAGGGGACACAAGAGCAGCCAGCAATCCAGCCATCATTATCTACACCTTGAAAATTCCTTCAGGTTATTATTTTAGTGGTGAACATTTGGTGGACACTATTGCGGACAGGTTCAACTTAGCCTTTGGCAAAGCACTTAACAGAGCCAAAAAAACTGTGATGATTGAGTACCATAAAGTGGCTCATCGTCTCGTGATCAAATTTCAAGATACGGACACATTGTCCCTCAGGTTCAATGGTAGTTTGTTTGAAATTTTGGGTGGACATGCAGAAATGGTCGCAAACAATATGATCCCCAAGATCAAAAGTAATATGGATTTTTACAGAGCTTTTGGAAACCCGGTAGAACTGAACCAAGGACTTAATTTGATCTTTGTGTATTCCGATGTGGTGGAGTACAACGTGGTGGGACACACCTCTGTGCCATTACTGCGTGTCATTCCTTTCAAAGTGGATAGTACCACAAACAATGACCAGGAAGGTGCAAACACCTATCACGTACACCGTGAATTTGTACATCCTCACTATTTACCCGTCAGTAAGTCGTATTTAGACACTGTCAACATTGCTATAAAAGGAGATCTGGGACAAAATATTCCCTTCTCCAAAGGGAAAGTTACAGTGAAACTCCATTTTCGAAAACGGTTCTCTAACGAATTGTAAGTCAAGACAGCTACGAGTGACATTTTCACCCTATAAAATCCGGCCAGATGCGTGTGGAATTTCAGTTTACAGAAAATCTACGCGCAGATAATACGGTTAACGTCCTCCTGTATGCTGAATTGGACAATACGATATAAACCAACAGTTTGAGAGAAGTCATTCTACACTATTAGAAGTCATGGAAGACTTTTATCAATGTTTATATAGTAGGGATTCTTTGGACATGGAATGTGAAGATCCTGAGGAAGGAGAACCCCAAGACAAAGACGAATAAGTCATCATGATGAAGTCTAGATGGCCAGAACAAGAATCACATATAGTTTCCTGTTATGCTATAGTCTTGACAGAAATAAAATTAAGGAATTGATCAAGAAAGATTGCTATGGATGTCATAACGATCATCCCAGTCAAATTCAACACGATAAATGCCTAATGCTGAGTCAAGAAGAAAAATTGGACGAATATCTGGACGAAGCTTGGAGTCTCATCTCGGAAGAAGACGTGTTACAACAGTGGTATAAAGGCTTGCGTGAACATTATTGTCCTCCATTAACAACTCAAGAGATCCATCGCATCGAAGCTCTGTTGGATTAGAGTTGGGAGACAAGGCGAAGAAAACGGTTACTTGTCAGACATTTTCAAGCAGAAAGTCAGGATCGATTTGATGACTTAAGAAAAAAACAAAAAATGGATACCTGAGAACTTTATTACCTTTTGAACCACAGTTCGTACACTGCTTCTTGGAATCCTGTCGTCTGTGCTAAAGATGAACTCCCTCATCACAAACCTCAAAACCATCAAGCTTACGTGATCAACACGGACGACAGGAACCCACTGGGTAGCCGTTTACTTTCCTCAAGAAGGATGTGTGAAATATTTCGATTCGTACGGATTGCCCCCTTTGGAAGACGATATCATCGACTTTATGAGAAGAAATGCTTACACCACCCGATTCAATAATGTGAAATTACAAGGCACAGATTCCTTGGTGTGTGAATAGTACTGTGTGTATTTTCTGCATCATCGCAGCCTGGGCTATTCCTTAGAACATTTAGTGACTCATTTTGATCCTCGTTCTTCTTCAAGAAACGATGTGAAAGTAGATCGATGGATTTGTGACCAGTATGCTTATCTTTTGTCTCTAACTAGGAAACGTAGTGTCCATCAATGGCCTAATGACTTCCAACAGTGGAAATCACAATTTCATTCACAACGTTGTCAGCCCTGTTTAAAGTAGAGTGTGAATTGAAAAAAATGTTTGGTATTTGAAAAAATGTTTGATGTTATAGTGTTGGATTATTGTTAAAAAAAATGTTAGAGTTGTTTGTTAGTATGAATAAAAATGTTGTTTTTTGAAGAAAAAAAATGCCTTTGTGGTTTGTTTGGCTATAGGAATCTTGATTCATGCTCTTTGACTTCTCTCTATCCCTCCCATAAGACTATTTGAACGTTCCGGCTCGAAAACCGTGTAGTAATGTTTTCCTTCACGTCCGCGCTTTGACCATAAAAACGGGTCAGTCTCCAGTTTGCCCATCCATTGTTAACTTATCTTCCTACGAAGATGTGCTCAAGATTAGCCAAGTTGAACGAAGCCTATGTGAATTTGCATAGGGTCATGACAAGTTTGATACCGAGACCTGAAGAGATAGACAATATCATAATGTTGAAAGTCACTGAAGACCTGAAAAAAGATCTCTTCAAGGAGGAATTCAAAAAGGAGAAAGAAGAATGGATGGAGAAGTACAGACTTCATAAACGGCAGAGAGAGCAGCAACAGCAGCAGCATGAACCTGACAGAGGCTTTGTCGATTGTCGTATCGACACCAAAGAGTTCTTCTTCTCTTTTCCGAAGAAGCAGACCTTATCCTGTGAGAAAGCCTGTCATCAGAGGAGGCCGCCATCTTATAACCTAAGCGATCGCCATAGCGTCAAGTTCCCAAAAAAAAAATTCAGGGCTACCCCATACTCTCGAAAAGAAATAACATTCCATTGCCTATGATATGTTAGTCAGTTAGAAGAAAAAATACAGAAGTGAGTCTATCAGCACATGATTTCTTTATCTTGGTTAGAAAGTGTGACTCTAAGTTGTTCGTTTCCGTCGCTTATCATAATTTTACAAATAGTAATGTTCTATAAAAAAAAGTGAGTGAGTGTTTCTTTTAGGTCTGTGCGTTTTTTTTTTTTTTTTTTTGTTGGTAATAATATGGATAACGTAAGTTCGGGTACAACGAAATTAAAAGAATTAAGCCCAGAACTCGTGTGGAGGGAAGAAATATACGCAACAGCAGCGGGAGCAAGAAATGCAGACCTAGCCAGTTAGCATTGAGGCATTCTGCGTTTGACAATGCCTTTGATGCGTACACGTCGTCTTTTTTTGGTGACACGACTTGATTTGAAATAAGTAGGGGTTAGCGTTTTGGTGAGTACTTAACATCCATGGCTGTCTTGCTGAGCACCTTTTTTCCTCCTTTACCACGCTCGGACAGAAAAATGAGTGTGTGGTGAGACAATTCCCACTCATGTGTAAAGCCTTTCAGTCAGGTTGTTAAGGACTAGTTAGTCCTACACCTGAGTGGCTAAATTTAAAATAGTCTGTGAGTACATAAAAGCCTGGGGGATGAGGCTCTCTTTCCTTCCCAGGAGTAATTAAAAATCACGCGGTGCGTTATTAAACCAGTGATACATGCTCCATTAGAGCGAAAATCACTTTAATTTAAGTAAGCAAGCAAGCAAGTTCGGGTACCGTCTCTAGCACTCTTGATGACACCAACTGTCTGGGTTATTTTCTTTCTTGCAGGCCCCTATGTTCCACTTCTGTTTGTGATAATAACTTGTGATACTTCACATTTCCTAAGTGGAAATCTTTACAAGCCGTACAAAATACAAAACTTATATGACTTTGGCTTTTGACACTTGCACAGACTCTTCACTTTATAAGTGTCACGAGAAAATTGTATATCCAAGTTTTACCATTTTCAAAAACACGCACACACTTGCAGCTTGACCAGAAATATGTACATCTTGTTTTGTGGATAAGTCACAGACAAGTCCAAGCATATATAGGTGGTTATGAACGTTAGGAATATCCCCTCATTTTTTCAGAAATATCAAAGCTTGTATGTGCATTTTCCCTTTTCCACTCTATATTAGTGCTTAGATTTGTTCAAAAAAAAAAAAAAGAAAAAAAGAAACGAAATAATTTTGAAGAAAAAAAACCAACTGAATTTTGAATTCAGGTTTCTCTCTGTTTATAATTTTTTTCAAGTTGATGGTGCATGGCAGAGTACATTCGCCTACCTTTCCAAAGTGAGAGGCATTTATTCACATGTCATTGCCTTTGTTAAATTCGGTTTCATTGGTTAGTTATCGTTAATCTTTAATTTTTTTCATGCATTTCTTTTTGATAGAAGATTTAAGGCTTTCTATTGTTGTAACGGTATTTATGTTGTTTAGTCTGTTGATGAAATTATCTATAGCAAAGTGCTTAAGATTTTTCAGCTTTTTTTATTATTTCAAGCCCTACAAAAGGAGACCAAGTTTGTCTTCAAAGACAATTGAAACTCTAAATTACACGGGCGTGAAGGAAAAAACATCGTTGTGTTTAATCTAATCATGCTTGCCGTATCTTTTTATGTTTTAGAGGTCATATTTCTTCTTAAGTAAATACACGCATCAATAGACAGACAGATTGGGTCATCATCCTTGAGTTTCACTGTACTTTCGGTTCTTTACTTCATACAAACCCCAAATTTATTAGTTTGAAAAAAAAAGATAACATGCCCCTCAATACTGTAACACGTCTGTTCTGACTCTACCGATGTGAGTGTGAGTGTTTAAATGTTTAAGTGAGAAATAAAAAAATGGCCAGCTTGAAAACGCGAACCAATACTGTGACGCTCAGTATTTTGATGTGGTAAGAGGAAATGGTACAACACACACACAAAGAGGGCTTGTAAGTTCATATTTCAGTGTCTGCACTATAATGGTAACAACGCAAGAACATAGGGATTACTATGCCACACAGTCCTAGAACAAAACAATGCATCACCCGTTGTAAGCCATTTCATTGGCTACAAACCTCTGATCATACACATTTTGAAAAGTGTTGTGTGACACGGATCGCCATTGTCGTTTGGTGTCTGCTTTCTTCTTCGAAAAGAGATCGTTTCGTCTTGACTATAAACATTTAATTTGACTAAGTTTTACGCACTACTTGAACTCATACATTTACGTTGTAGGCGTAAGCCGTCGTTCTCAGTTTTCTGGAAGTTCGTTTTTGCGTTTCTCAGATGTGATACTATTTTTTATGGACCGAACGAAATTTCTTTTGTCGTGAATCAGGACTCGTGGTTTTGTGGCATAACTGGAGAGCATTGATTAAAGCCCAGTTATGTCGTCTTCGAAATCGCTGACACGGATTTGAACTAACACTTCAGGTTTTGTGTGAGGCGATACGGTACATCATTGCCTTTTACTTCCTCAATGAAATCGTTTCATCTTATTGCAAAATTACATTTGACTAGGTTACATACGCGGCAGGTCTCTGTATATAAGGAGAGTGTCTTAGCATCAGAGTATTCATTCCGCTCTCAAACGATCAAGAAGATGGAAGAGTCAGCACAGATCGACCTGCTGGTCAAATATTTGCTAAAAGTCATACGAAAGCATAATTCACATGCGAAAGTGGCAACAAAACTTACTCTTTTGGTCGTTGATTTGATGAGAGTCAAACGAAAGTGTGTAAGTGCTAATGAAGTTTGCTATATCTGCAAAGGTAAATGGGTATTTGTCTCCAAAATACCTGCTTCGTCTAAGAAAGAGAGACAAAAGTCAAGATACCTAATATCGTTGTCAGGAGAAAGGACACTGGAATTCAGAGTGCCTTACGAGAAAAGAGAAGAAACAAAAACAAGACGAAACAGAGAAGAGGGATTCAGAAGAAGAAGAAATTGAAGATGATGAAGAACTTGTGCCAGTAAAGACATGGAAATGGAAAAATTGACAATGTGAGCCGATGCGTTGGTCCTGATGTGAAATTTCATACTACCTTCTAAAAGAGAATAGACCAGAAAGAAAACGTAAGTGTCTCTTGGTCTTGACATTGTATAATAAGGATGGCGTGTTTTGTTTTTACTCACACTTTATGAAATTGTGCTCTTTCACCTCTCTCTATCCCACTGGATCATGTTTTAGTTAGAATTGAAATGGAAGGATGTTTTCCTTCACGCACGCTCTTTAGGCATGCAAGTCGGTAAACAATAGTCAGTCTATTCATCCATCATTTTGTGTCTTGATGTTTCCTAAATCACACACTGATGCCATAAAATAACGGGTTAAATGGGTTTTGTAGTGTTGGGAGTGGGGGTGGGGAGGGGTGGGGTGTAGGTGTTTGGCAGAGTTGGTCATTGCAGGTGAGTGCTTAGGTGCTTTCAAAAAACTTTTTCTTCTTCACTCTGTGTTGATAGTATATTTGGGGTTTGTATGCGTTCGCGTACGTTTGTGTGGATAGTTTATTTGGGGTTTGCATTATCTCCCTTCTGTGTTGATAGTATATTTGGGGTTTGTTTTTTCCTCTTCTCTCTGTGTGTGTGTGTGTGTGTGTGCGTGCGTGTGTGTGTGTGTGTGTGTGTGTGAGTGTGTGCGTGTGTGTGTGTGTGTGTGAGTGTGAGTGTGTCTGCGCGCGTATGTTGTGTGTGTGTGTGTATTGGTCTCTGTTTGTCCCTATAAAACTCACTTTATCCCTATCAGATACACTCTACCTACCTACCTACAGTAGCGCGTATTCAGGTCAGCCACTTGCAACACTGTTGCCATTTATCCCCTAGTGTTCAGTACAGTGACGTCACTGACGCTGGAAATTTCGAGACTATAAATATCGACTTGGGGATTTCCACATTTTGTAGCTATACATATATACTAGAATTCATAAACAGGAACGTCACTCAAGCTGAGGCTATAACAAGATAGTGGGATTTTCCAAAGGAAAAACCCACAAGTTGGAGCTATAAATAGATAGTGGGATTTCATAGGAATTTCAGCTGATTATAGATACATAGGTATTTATCCACGATCGTCACAGAAGTTGATATTGTAAGTAGTTACTAATTTTATCCATTTTAGTCTAAACCATTGTAACTTAATTTTCGGGGATATGTTTATTTTCCTTTAAATTCTGGGACAATTTCGTCATTTTAGCGTTACTTTTAGTCACATCCATTTTGTCGTTGAGCATTTCCTTGATTATAGCTATTTATAGCATCATTACAATTATGCAAATTTTTGAACACCCCAGCAAGATTTCAGGTCTTGGTAATGCTTTATATATAAATCTCACGCTTGTACTAGTGTATGTATGTTTCTGTCTCTGTTGTGTTTGACCCTCTACCATCATTGTCCCCAGACAATCCCACCATGTTCAATTCCCCTTGACGCTATACAGACCCACCATGTTCAATTTCCATATGTTAAATTCCCCTAGTCCCTAGATAGACCCACACTCTATTCCCATGTTCAATTCCCCTTGACGGTCAACAGTCCCACGATTTTTCTCCATGTTAATTTCCCTTGGCGCTAATCTGTCCCACGATTTTTCTCCATGTTAAATTTCCATTGACGCTAATCTGTCCCAGGGGGTTCTGTAATGCTAATTCCCATTGACGCTAATCTATCCCCCTTCACTACTCCTTTTACTACATTTCTTATTTCAAACAGTTTTATTTTAACTTACTGTTTTCATTTGTTAAAGGTCTTCGCCGTAAAATGAATCGAACGATGCTATTTGAACGTCAGTTATTCACACCACAGATTACTTGCTCAGTGAGGGCAGTAATTATACCGCATGGACACGCTAATTTAGGCAGTGGAAAAAGTAACTAAAAATTCACTAAATGTTACAACGTAAATTTTACTAAATGTTCCTTTTTTAAAACAAACCCAGCAGACTAAATCTTATTAGATACTGTTTTTAATCGCAAGCTATAACTTTTAGGCAGTGAAATAAATAATATTTAGTCTGTATCATTTTGTGAATTTTAATTACTTTAACTTTTTCAGTATCTAAATGTAACATCCAGCACCAAAAATCCCCCAGTCAGAAACTAAAGCCTCACTGGCTCTTATCCTAGGTTTTTGGCTTAATTATCACCACTTTAGACTCATAAAATCGCCATAAGCATATTTCAGCGGCAATTCAAATTAATACAGTAGGCATGTCAAGGACCGCAAGCATAACGCATTCTATTTTCATAAAATGTGCCTGTGTCATTATGATACCTAGCAAAATACCTGTTCGCATTTTAGTTAAGCTACCTGATAACTAAGTTTTAAGTATTATTAAAAAAATTATGTTAACCCCTCCCTCACCCCAAGACCAATCTAAACAAAACATCATTTGTAAAAAGCTTGCTAGTACAAAAGATCTCTATGGTTGTCAGTGGTCAAAGACTGGATCGTTAAGAAATTAAAACTATCGATATGTGAAGCTCATTCAACGTAAATACAACGTACGTAAGATAAAATCGAAAAAGCATGCATAGATTGAACAAATTGTCGCTGAAATTGAAAACAGAATGAAAGCTGGATTTCCTTTGCATATTATGTCTCATACCTGAAAATGCGTCGTCTAAAAAATAATTTTCTATGAAATGGTATACCTCTATTTGCGGAAATGACCGTATGAAAGATGTAGTATTTATTTCCGATGTATATAGAATTTTTCTCAAATACGTTTTGAAAGAATTTATATTTGTGTGCACGATAAGACCTTTCCGGTTGAGAAGGAATGGAAACACATTATATGGAACACCATAAATGAATACGACAATAATCACTTCAAGCAGACATGTTTCAACGATTCATGCTTTCTCATACATCATTGTAATAAAACCGTCATTTTGTGACAGATACCTAAATTAGACAAAGAGATTATGCTAGTAAAACTTGTAGTCAAGTTTCTGGTCACTCCATACAGGTTGATACTACTTCATAATTGTCAACATTGCCATATGTTTATCTCGTGTTCAAAAATACAAAGAATGAGGGATATATTTTGGTAGCAAATTATCAAGAGTGCGTATCTTCATAGCATAGATGACGAAGCACTTAATAGGCAGGGAATTCTTCTGCGTATGTGGATTGGATGACCCGAAGTCTACATAATTATGTGCTCTCAACAGCTATATTTTCTGCAGGACGCTTGCATGAATTTCGTAATTAAGCAGGACGTCTTTGCTTTCTCTTCAACACGCTAAGTAAACAATCAATGATACATTAATGAATTAACTCAAAATTATTCCGCTGTGTCAACTAACAGATAAGTTAACTTCACAGCATCGGTTATGAAGTTATATAACTGTTCATCCCTTGGAAATTGTATTTTGTACCTCAAATATATATTATGCTTAAGATTATATAAAATAGCAATTTATCTGTAGATAACGTCAACAAGTTTACGTTAAAACACGTGCTTAATGCCAGCTAAATTGATTGTGTTTGTTATTCGATTAGTTGCAATGTACTCAGGAAGACCACTTACCCAGTAGTGGATGACCGTATCGCCTAAAATGGGAGTCTTCAGCCGTTTGCAAATGGCCGGAAGCATTCTTCATCTCTTTGTGCTCGTATAGTAGGGGAGATCATTCTAATCAGATATAAATATTTGCATTTTTTATTGATGTATACATGATTTTATGATTTCTATATGCATTTGTAAGTCATGACTGTCATTTTCGTGTCTGTACA
Organism: Sinohyriopsis cumingii; assembly: GCA_028554795.2. Lineage (NCBI taxonomy): Eukaryota > Metazoa > Mollusca > Bivalvia > Unionida > Unionidae > Sinohyriopsis > Sinohyriopsis cumingii. The sequence goes on along the minus strand of CM068825.1, from coordinate 17,730,325 downwards.
ATTTCTCTCCGTTGTTAGCAAAGTCTTTAAGGAACAACTAAACATGGATGTACTATATTATTATGTTCGAAACACAAACTCTGCGTGTGTTTGAAAATTTAGCTTGCTAAAAGGTTCTGATCGATTTCCAATAATTTTCCATCTTTACCAACATTCATTTGCTTATGTTACTCGATAATGACACCCGCATCTTTAGATTCATTATTGTTATTGCCATAATTATTATCATTTTACATCGTCCGGAGATTCATTCCGTTTGTTATCATCATTTGATTGTTGATGTCCCTCGCATCCTTATAGTCATTCCGTTTATTATCATAATTTGACTCCTTATGTACCTCGTATCCTTAGAATCGTCACGTTTATTATCATAGATTCAATCCTTTTATTATCATCATTTGACTCCTTATGTACCTCGTATCCTTAGAATCGTCACGTTTATTATCATAGATTCAATCCTTTTATTATCATCATTTGACTCCTTATGTACCTCGTATCCTTAGAATCGTCACGTTTATTATCATAGATTCACTCATGTTATTATCATCATTTGACTCCTTATGTACCTCGTATCCTTAGAATCGTCACGTTTATTATCATAGATTCAATCCTTTTATTATCATCATTTGACTCCTTATGTACCTCGTATCCTTAGAATCGTCACGTTTATTATCATAGATTCACTCCTGTTATTATCATCATTTGACTCCTTATGTACCTCGTATCCTTAGAATCGTCACGTTTATTATCATAGATTCACTCCTGTTATTATCATCATTTGACTCCTTATGGACCTCGTATCCTTAGAATCGTCACGTTTATTATCATAGATTCATTCCTGTTATTATCATCATTTGACTGTTAATGTCCCTCATATCCAACTGGGCCCGATTAGGTTAAGTGTATGGCGGAGGGGGGGGGGGATTTACCAAAATTTCAAAAGGGAACTGACTTTTCTCGAAAAAGGCACCAAAGCAAAAGCCTGTGCATATTTACTCACAGTGTACAAGAATTATACGATTGACACATTTCATATGCAAGTGGTTGTACGTTTGTGCGTGCGCACGTTTTTATCCCCCCCCCCCCCGATCCAACCCTGTCCTATGATTCATACTGTTTATTGACATCATTGGACTTCGTATGTCCTCGCATACTTAGATTCTTTCAGTTTATTATTATCATTTGATTATGAACCTCGCCTCCTTAGGTTCGTTTCGTTTATTATCATCACTTGACTTCTTATGTCTCTCGCATCGTCAGATTCATTCTGTTTATAATCATCACTTGACTGTTTCTGTCTCTCGAATCCTGAAATTCATTCCATTTATTATCATCATTTCCTTGATTATGCCCCTCGCATCCTCGGATTCATTCTAGAAATATATTTATGCGTATTCACTTAAAACCTATATGAAGTTTTACTGCAACGAATGTTTAATTATTTGGTAATCTTTGGCAAAAGCCTAACTATGTACCTCCTCAAGATTTTTTCTGCCCTAATATTCCTTTGTCATCTTCATTCTACCAGTAGACTTGATCTTGAACACATTTCGTACGGTATTGGCTGTAGGACTGTACCTCTCACGCATTCATCAGGAGATCAGCATGAAGTTCGAGTGCACATTTGGCTAGTTCTGACAAGAAAGGGAATGATTTCAAAGAGACAGGTTCATTGTAAACCTCTGTTAATAGTCACGGTAGTATCCGTATTCCTCTGTGTATTCAGCATGTCCTTGTTCACAAATATCCTCTATCCTCTGCCTAGGATATGCATAATCCGTCAGTCTTTGTTTACGTCTATCTTTAAACTTCTTCGTCAGTTGTCTGAATCTTTGTTGGGATAGCATATGAATGATTCTCGGTTCGATCCTGCAGAGTGAACAAAACAGACCTAAGCCGAGCCTTCACTATCTTCTCATGTTTTCTGTGAATCCATTTAGTCCTCTATTTCTTCATTCACTCCAATTCACTGAAAGATCAACTAATAGTAATAATATTTGTTCCATCGTATGTTGGCCAATAATGGATCAACGTATCCACAAACTGAAAAGCAACATACTATCAAAATCAGAATACATATGCCAGTACTAAATGTACTTAATACTAAAGTCTAATTATACACAATTCCATTAAAAAGTTATTAATAAAGATGTAGATATGACATAGCTTTTTACTGAATTTTCTAAACTACGATAAAATTATTTTAGTGCCCCACTGGCAAGTTTTAATTCTTTTTCAAGAATGAAATAACCTTTTTAAAAAGTGGGAGTTGAATCAGCCGCAAAGACTTACACAATGGCTCACATTAATTACAAGAGACTTCTGTATATTACTTTAATACAAACATTGCAAACAAAATGTATAAAGGATGTGTACTTGAAAACAAAATTAATTTGTGTACAAACACCCAATCTTATATACATTCACCAGGCATTTTTAAATCTTCATTATGTCAAATTTATTATTTATGCGAACAAAAGTCAATGGCTTCAATATGTAAAAATTCTAATAGGGTAATGTTACCACAGCCTACAACCGTCACATTTTGTACCCCAAAGAGGCTGCTGGTGTTCGCTTAAAAAATTGGTCAGTAGAGTAATCATATCCCAAAATTTGTAATGTTAACATCATTTGTAATGTTTAGCGTGCCCTAACATACTGATGGAGTTGCCTGAGTCGACTATGTATCCTTTAATCCGATAGACCCAGAAAGAAGTAAATTACTTGTGTTGCTGTGCCTTAAAATAGCTAGCCAATCGTATTTTGAGGCGTATATTCCAATGCATAGCTCTTGTTTAGACTGATCTTGTTTTCGTTCAGCTTCTGGTTTCCATGGCAATATGTTGAGTTAACTGGATATCACATTATGCATGTTTGTTGGGTGATTTCAATTATTAAAGATTCGATTGGTACAAATATCATTCATTATACAGTTTACATGATTCAAATGTCTTTTTGAAAACATATTTTGCCCAGTTTATCAATAATTGTATATTTCTATTCTAATACCGATTAACTTGGCAGAACAGACCTCCAATTTAAAATAAGACATATGCAGACAAGACTTAAAATTATATGGAATAAATGCCGTGTTCTGCCCCTCCCCAGTCTGTTTCGTACACTTGCTGATTTTCATGGAAACCATGTGTTAAGAAAATATTAAAGAATACATGCAAATTTTTCATCTTTCCTATGTATATTTCACTGATAATGTCTACTATTAACTGATCACTAAATTTAAAATGACATAATGTATTTTTATTATTTGTCCGGTATAAAGTTGCATTAAACAGGGGTTTAATTTATTAACAGAATGACGTGAAGTAAACCCATGTAATCCATGATGAATAGTCTAATGTACAAATTGACATGAAACTGTTTAATATTCTGCTGCAAAAATAAAACAGTCACTGATAAAATCAGAAACTGTTTGCGTCTAAAACATTGTTTAATATTGCTAGCTGATATCATTGATTATGAGGCTTCTGAATTCTTTTATTCACCGAAAGTATCAGTGTCTGTCCCGTTGTTCGTGGAATTGAAACATGTTTTTCCAATATTTTTCTCATATTTCGTGGCAAAATTCTTTCTCACTCACACTTTTCATTTACTGTCTAGTTAAAACTGGCATTGTGAGGATACGTATTCTTTGATTTAATGAGTCTCGTTTCCTCTCTCACGAAGCAGTCTCATCTCGTACTCGAGAACTTTGGGAATAGAAAATCGTTTCAGCTCTTATTCAGGTGCTCGCAAAGCGAGAGAGAGAGAGAGAGAGAGAGAGACAGAGACAGAGAGACAGAGAGACAGAGAATGAGAGAGATAATGATTGGATGTAAAGAATTGTGCTTCTCTGATTAGAAGGGTATACACTTCACTTATGATTAGGTTCTGTAGCTAATAACGTAACTTTGTTAGGAAGCTGAAATGCCGATATATATTAAACATATAAATTTGATCCAAACAGAAATACACATATTTTATCATGCACATACACGTACCTATTATAGCAGATACTGCGGGTTCAATTTGTGACGAAGATTCATGTGTTCTATTAGCGCAACATTTCCCCATGATTATCTTTTGAAGCAATGTTTGCTGTATAGAAATGAATAGTCTGTTGAAATTTCTTCGTGGAACAAGACTGCTCTCATATCTCACTGAATATGAAATTGATGAACACAATATTTATTCTACAATTTCCAACACCAACCCGTGTTGAACGATTTAAAAAAATATAAGATAAAAATCGATAAACATCATTAATTTAGAAGAGTTTCATTTGTATCTTAAATAACATAATTATTAAATATCTATTGTTTTGCAGTTTAACTTGCTATAACGTTATTGGTATTCAAAAGGTTTCAACGATTCGGTTTCTCTATGCTAATCGACTTTACCGTCAAAATGCATGGAGGCATACTGTGATTATTAGCATCTCATGTCATTGGGTATTCAGTAGACAATCAAATGAAAGTTGGAAATTACCACAAAGGCTAAAATTATAGATCAGAATGAAATCAGGTCATAATACTTGAGCGATTTTTCCATCTGTGTGTATAAGGTAACATTTCTTGTCCACACTAGAGTTAACTGGCAAGCTTGCAAGCAAAAATTTGAAAGCGCGTCGTTGCGTTACCTGTTCATTGTTTGCTCACCAACTTCAATTCCCGAAAACTTGCAGCGTGCCTTAAATAAGCACTGCCACTGATACACTTAATTGCTAGTTATTTTAGCAAAACAAGTCCTTGCTTTACCTGAAAGCATCCTTTACCGCAAGTATTTTTACACAACATTATACGCTGTATATGACCTGCGCTACTCTTAAAAATGTCAATTTTGATGCCATGTATTTGAAAGTTCAAATACTTTAAGCATGACACGGTCTTGCGATTTCTTGAGATTTCCAGCAATGAATAAGAGACTGAAATAGTTATTAGTGTTGTTTAGTTCGCAAAAGACATATCATAAAACCTCTTTGAAACGAAGACATACAATACAACACTTTAATAAGGAACTTCAGAGTATCCCAGAAGCTAACTCCCAGTATCTATAATTAGTTGAGGCGATATTATTTTGCATGTATTACACTTCATCTACCATGTCAGTGCGCTTTCCATGTGCTGTTACTTAATGTATTTTACTTTTTTCAAAACTTCTAAGTAAACTTTCTTTATGTCTGATAACCGAAGATACTGGTTAGCCAAAATCATGTAATTGTCATCGAACCTACCTATTGAAGAAAAGAACGATGCATTTTATCAGTGCATAAATGTCATTTTATCAGTGCATAATTGTCTGTAATTTTAAATGCTATTTTATCTGATTCAAGAGTCTCAAGACTCACAGGTCCTCAAGTATTATAATTCAATTTGTCAGGACAATGGTGGGGAAGCACATTTGCCAACAACCTTGTTTAAGTAGTTTATCTTCGCTTTTCATATTTTATGATTGGTTTATGGTTGATAATATATTTACATATACATTTATTTATATAGCGCCAGTCCTGTCTAATTGGGTCATCATTTAAACAGAATCGGTCACGTATATTTTCCCGTTCAGGGTTTTTGCTACAACCTATGTCCTTTTCCACGATTGCCAAAATTTATTTAAGACGTGAATGAATGTGAAAGTTTGGAGATGAATTCAAATCATGACAAAAATGTCGTGTCATGGAAAGGTACTTTATAACTTTCCTGATGCTGGTCCTCTTTAAAAAGGCGATTCTATGATTAAGCGAAATACTTACGGGAAAAACAAAGAGACATACATGATCTTTAAACCTGAAAGGCAAATGGATCCTTATCGCGCAATTGAACTGGTAGAACAATTTGAATATTATTTTGGGCACCCGTTGTCTTCAAATTTACTGAGATCAGGTAAAATTATCATAATTATTTAAATTTTAATTTCATAATTTCTCAAGCCTTCGGGAATATTCTGATTTTATAGGAAATATTGACCTTTCGTGCAGATATACATTTATTACATTTTCAACATGTATAATTGAGCTTTCGTCCCCTAACTGGTTATGCAACTCAATTTTCTTACTGTGTTCAGTTTCCAAATGATTATGTGCTAACTTCGTATTTAAATTATTATCGGATATATTCCTCCATTATTTAGTCCAGGATGTGTTAAGATAAGTTGTTGTTAATTCTGTTGCATGATCGATTATAAAGATGCAGTTCTGACGAATTGCCACCCATGTGTTGCCATTACATTAAGGAGTGAAAAGGCATGATGAGAAGGTTAATGTCATTTTTATTATACACAGGAATGTTTAGCTGGCCGAAGGCACTGCACTAATTCGCTTCAGTACGCACGTGGTTACTATTGTTGTTGGTGGGTAATCGCTGCTGTAGGCGCTCCTTTTGAAGGACAAAAAATGCATTTAAAAATTAAAGCCAAAAGAAACAAAATTCACAAATGTGACAATTAAAAATTACTATTACCAAAAATTGTTTTAAAATAATAAGTGTTATTTTGGCTTTTATAATATTTCAGTTTTATGGCCAATCAAAGTAGAGAATAGATAATGTATGTATGTATGTATGTATGTATGTATGTATGTATGTATGTATGTATGTCGTTTAACGATACAACAAAACAGTCCTAGATATTTAGTGCCAAGGAAGCTTGGACAAACCTATATATATATATATATATATATATATATATATATATATATATATATATATATATCGAAAAAAAGGAACCACACATGACTACAAAGAAAGCATGTTATTTTTTTTTAAAAAGGTGGGCACAAAGCTTATACTCTGGATAATTTAAAGAATCAAGTTTCAATGTTAGCGTTATACTGATTCGCATCAGGGTTAATAGATATGTTCAACATGTGAAAATAATGCTCAAAACAAAAATACCATTTTGAGAGACTTCCAGTCGTCTAACATTTGCAAAAGCGATTGCAATATTTGAGATCGGATAAGTAAGTAACAAGATAACATTATCCGATAATGTAATTTGTTCATGATAACGAGAAAGAAAAGCTCAGACATTTTACCATCAAGCAAATCACTCATGGCATGATATTTTATTGAACACCAACCAATTCATGTTCATGTGTTCATATTTTCCGATATAAAATATAAGACTGTTTATTTGAAATCATACAAACGTTTATCTTCCTGTATATGTTGCTATCATTTTTGTGGAGGCACCATCTTGTACAGAACTTCTAGAATATTGCTAAAATCTGTACTTTTACATGGCTTGAGTTTAAAGATATTTGCATATAAAACCTTTGTAAGCATACAGGTTGAAGACGGTGTGTCTTGTTTCTAATATGCATAAGACTAGATGAGTCTTTAGTGAAGAAGGTATAAAAATGATTTACAACGTCACAGGGAATATGACAATTACTGTCACGAATAATCAGTAAATAAACATTATCTTTTGGCTCCCTGCTATAGCTAGAGACTTGTAATGTTTACAACATTCGCATTATATAGCCAAGGGACTTGTACTGTTTACAACATTCGCATTATATAGCCAAGGGACTTGCACTGTTTACAACATTCGCATTATATAGCCAAGGGACTTGTACTGTTTACAACATTCGCATTATATAGCCAAGGGACTTGTACTTTTTACAACATTAGCATTTTCTTATGGCTTCCAGTTAAGGCCATGGGACTTGTACTGTTTACAAACATTCGTATTATCTAGTCAACGGGCTTGCACTGTTGACAACATTAGTACTGTATTTTGGCTTTTACTATTGCCAATGGACTTGAACTGTTTACAATATTAGAATTTGATATTGGCTTCCAGATATAGTCAAGGGACTTGTACTGTTTACAGTATTAGGATTACATAACCAACGGCCTTAACCTGTGGATAACATTAGCGCTATGTTTTGGCTCCCAACTATAGCCAAGGTACTTGAACTGTAGCTAAGCGTTGCTTAGACTGATTTCTTTGTATTCAGCTTTGTTGCAAAAGAACTCAGTAGCTTTATCCACTGTAACATCTCACTGCAACTTATTTCTAACATTGCAGAATGTTCTATACACATCAGCATTACTGTTGTTTCTTCAACGGATATTCTATAACTTGTCTAACTTATATTTCCAAAATGTTCAGTAGTTGTCCGAGGTTCTGTTCATTGTTTTAAAATAAATTATTTCGTTTGAGCAATCAAATCAAAAACTTTTAAATACGCATTGATACGTGCATTATTAACATAATCCTACCTAGAGTGCTATTAATATTATATGTGACAACCATCTTGTCTTCTTTTAGTTACTCATCGATCATGTGATGTTTAGATAATCTATGTTCTCTTTCGATACCTCTCTTTATGATTTTCTGTTTCTTTGTGTTTTCTCTATTCTTCCTGTTACTTATATCACACCATGCTAGTTTCTAATATGGTGCGAACTTGAATTGAGAGTATGGCTCCAATGCACTTTTTACTTAAAGCTTTGATTTGTTCTAAACACTTTTGTTGTAAAATCTACTATATTGTAATTCTTCATACATCTGACTTACTCTACTCTGTGTGTCCTGGTCAGTACTGTAACATTTTTGTTGCAAGAATGTAAGACAATGATCACTATTACCTACAATTATTGCACCACACTGACATGTTGTTTCTAGCTGTCACACAGCATATGATTTAATAATGTTGAATTCGATTTGATAACGTTTGCAGAATTCTTGATAATTTGACTTATCCAATGTTTTAGGATCGTGATGTATGTTTATAATATTGCAAATTTTTTATTAACAACAAAAACAATGAAGTCATAATAATTAGAAGTTAACAGTATGATCTAAAATTAGTAAAGATCCTAAATACTTGTCAAAGAAAATGCTTCTGGTCTGGTAATCTGTAACAAGTACCACTAACGAAAGGTATATTTGGGTAATATAAAAATATAATCAAGTATCTTGTTGATCAGCAAAACGTAAATCTGGTTTAGTCGAGTAGGTACAAACCCCAACACCACTTCTCAACAAAAGAAAATTTACGGGAAACTGCTTCTCTTATTACGATGTATCTGCCCGTGTTATTAGAAAATTCGATCACAAGAATACTTTAATGTTTAAATCAGACACTCAAATTGTGGGCACATGCAGGACCAAGAAGCACTGAAGTTACATAATGCCATCAATATGCTCGAATTAAACCTTGCTGTTATGGTTCTATGATCTTAAAAAGTAACAGGAAAGAGTGAACGGCAATAAGCTTTGTAAAATCCAAATAATAATTTATTTCACTAGAATACAAAGTAAAAATGAGAAGAAAAAAAAGAACTTAAGGTATTGCGAATTAATTCCCCAAAACTTCCAAGAAAACCATTTCTAATAATTCAAAGTTATCAACAAAATTCAGTAAAAGTCCATAATAAATCAAAAAAACTGAAGGCGATGATATGTCTGTGGTAACTTATAAAGTGTTGATGTGTCAATAGTCTTTTGCTGAATCACAGTAATATAATTCCAGGTTTGAATTCACTATAATTTCAGTGAATGTTTCCTTCCATGAATTTTATCAGAGCACGTTTGTATTTCCAGATAAAAAAATCACTTGAATTCAATAATTTTAAGAAAGAAAATTTCCAGCCCAAAAATGAAATACTGGACACAACATCTAATACAATTTGAAAGTGCTAGATCTTAAAGCACGACTGAAAAAGTCTCAGTTACAACATTATGTTGTCTATTTGACCTCAGGTCACAATTAACATTTTTTAAGAAAAAGCTATTACCTAATGGAAAACAACCTCTAGAATGATCCTGATGTTTACAAAATAAAAACCATAACCTGGAATATGAAATATACACTAGGAAATCCCAAAACCTATACCTATACCCATGTAGGCATATTTAATTCTATTAATAATAATTCTGACTTTAAACTCATTCACATAGAGAGTAATTTACCTATGTCATTAGTTGTTTATACAGAATAAAGTCAATTCAAGTCAAGAAGAAATGAGCTTAATTTTGGACAAAGTTTAGTCCAACATACAATGCAATGAACTTTTAAAAAATTAAAATAACACTAGCTAACAAACAAAGCAAATTAGATATACGTAACACTTGCGTTATGCAGTGGGGTTCGAGAAAAGATATTTGATGGGTCTTTTTTTATCAGGAGGTGTTTAAAGCCTTTTAAATAAACAAGAATAAAGAATTTTATCGCCTGGAATGGAATTTGAAGCTAATATTTTAATTTAGCTTCTGAAATTATCTTTAGACGATCCGCTCATTGTATTATAATCAAGCTTATTGATGATTTAGGATTTTTTCACCTGTCATGGTCCCATGCAATATTATGTCTGCTATTTTCCATTCCATATAGACCCCTGATCTCAAGCACCTGGCTGTATTATTAATAAAGTGGAAACTATATGACTACGGATGTGGATGGACCCATCTGTTCCGACTTAAATAATGTTTCCTCTTCTTCAGGTGAGAGTGGTAGAGGTCTTAAATTAGTATCAGAAAGAAGCGAAATCCACATTTTTATAATCTTAAAGGTTCTATCACATGTTTTAAAGAATACAATGTACCAATATACTTGAATGTGCTGATGTGCCAACAGTCTTGCTGTATATAAATGACATGGTCTAGAATGTTTCTGAATGAAGTGACTCAAATAAAAAAAAGTTTAGTACAAGGAGTCATCTGGGCACTTTGTAATTCAATTAATAATTTAAATGAAAGATTCCTCTCAAATTCTAAACAAAACATTAAATACTTCTGCAGACTGAAAATGAAGTTAGAACAGTAATAGCAAAAGTAATATGAATAATTTTTCACTTCTTTTCTGAAACACATCTCCACGACTCTATTACGAGTCTATATCGCAATACATTTTCACGTAACATATATTGCAAAAACTAATCACACTAATGGAAAATAACTTAAACTGTAAACAGGTTTATTATCTAGAACCCTAATCAACGTAAACAACCTAGTTATATTATCATTTTCTCGAAATATTGTCTGCAGTTAGCTATGTAATATGTCGTTTACACATGATCATTGCAAACCATCACGGACTAAAATGAAGCACACACTGTAGATATTTATACCACCTCCACTAATAAAGAAAAAATACTTCTATATCCATGAAATTGCATCTGTAATCAGATTATCTTTTCCCTTGATTTTCCTAAAGTTAATCTGTTATTCCTGCAACATCAAACTCCATCATAACAATCTCTAATTTGTGTTTTTCATTTTGTTAATGAAAGTAAAGGGGATGTGATCAATGAATACAACATTCGGAGAAGGAGTAAATTAGAATACACTTCAAATAACTCCAAAGCCAATATTAAAGCCTACCACTGATTCTTGGTTGTTGAAAATTTTCTCTGGTGCTTGTTTAATTGTCTACAGAAATGGCGCACTGGCAGATCCACACCAGTTTTGTCTTCTTGAATCCATACTCCACCAATGCCTACATCCCTTGCATCAAACTTAAATTTTCAATGATTGGTTAAAATCCGAAGGTGAAAGATATTGTGTAGTCTTAGGCATGGCCTTTACTTTCTCAAAAACCTCCTGAAACTTGTTAGACCGATGAAACATGGCGTATTTACTCAGGGGTTATGGAAAATCTTTGGGAGCGAGTCATTCCAGGTATTTTGATTCGTCGGCATCGTGCAATAGGCGACTGGCATTGGTATATCCTCTAAACACGCTGCCTTGAGAATCCAACCATTTGATTTCCATTAGGTAGTAGTTTCGACTACGCGCTCAAATTCTTTGTCAGTTTTCATTGAATACTTGTATTCGTATTTGTGCTCCCATGTTTCTTTTACAATGTACTTTTGCTCTTATATGTTGTGGCATCTTTGGTAAGTTCCTTCGTGCAGATCTTTAGTAGTATATCCAGCATCTGGATATTTTCATTTTTCGGTTAGGGTAACATGATTCACTTCCTTGCCATAGGCATGCATGAAATTCATACACTATCTATGAGATTTCACAACTAATAACACTGGACAACAAATTTTTACAAAAGTCATGTTACTGAAATAAAATTAGTCAATTCTTATCAATTTTTATGTGCTGAACACGAATATGACAGTCAAATTGCAAAATTGGCTCTAGTTTTTTTGTAATCTGCAAGAAATTAATGTTTACATAACGAAATGCATTCCAATAGTAAAAGGTCAACTGTAATAGCCTACCTATAAAAAATCAAGTCATTGACTACATCTTAGATTTCTTCGCCTGTCTCTTGTACAGCTGTTCGGGAGGAGTGTCCAGCAGTAGTCAGCCAGCATTGTAGTGGACCATTTTCCCTGGTATCTTTGTTCCATTGTTGCGATATCTTGATGAAAACGTTCGCCGTGTTCATCACTAACAATATCACAGTTGCTAGGAAAGAAATCCAAATGGGAATGAAGGAAGTGAATCTTTAGAGACATATTGCAGCCAAGTTTCTTATACTTCATCAACATGTCTTCTACTAGTTCCTTATAGTTTTCTGCCCTAACATTTCCGAGGAAGTTTGTAGAAACTAGGCGAAAAGCATTCCATGCTTGTTTCGCGTCACCTTCCAGCAAGTTGTTGAACCGGTCGTCTTTGAAAAGCTCTCGAATCTGAGGACCCACAAAAACTCCCTCTTTAATCTTTGCTTCGCTGAGTCGAGGGAATTTTTCATGCAGGTATCGGAATGCTGGCAAAGTCCGGTCAATGGCTTTCACGAAGTTCTTCATCAAACCTAGTTTGATGTGAAGGGGTGGTAGCAAGATTTTCTGAGCCTCAACCAGAGCTGGGTGTTGGATATTCTTCTCTCCAATGGCTACATTCTGCCTGTGAGTCCATTCCTTCCTCATGTAGTGCATTTCCCTTGCTCGGCTATCCCACTCGCATAAGAAACACATGTATTTTGTATATCCTTGCTGCAGTCCCATTAAAAGGGCAACTACCTTCAAATCACCACAGAGGTGCCAGCTGTACTTGTTATACTCAATGGAATTCAGTAGCTGCCTTAAGTTATCGTATGTCTCTTTCATGTGGACAGCATACGCTACTGGAATAGATGGAAGAATGTTTCCATTGTGCAAAAGCACAGCCTTGAGACTCAGTTTCGAAGAGTCCACAAATAGTCTCCATTCTTGTGGGTCATGAGTGATTTTTAAAGCATTCATGAGGCCCTCAATATCGGAACAGAATATCAGATTACTTTCCTTTCTGAAGAAAGGCTCCAATTGCTGGTGGCGCTTTCGATATGCAGTAATTGTGACATCTTCTTCTAGAAGATTCCATTGTTGGAGTCTTGATCCTAGCAATTCTGCCTTGTTCTTTGATAAGTCCAAATCACGAATCAGGTCATTTAGTTCTTCCTGTGTTATTCTGTGTGGGGTTGATGATGCACCACAGTGAAAATCTGGATCACTGCATGCTGATGGACCAGGAGAAGAACAGGTCGACTCACCTTTGTCTTCGTCAGATGAATCAAGAGAATATTCTGCTGGAGGTTCTGGAATAGGAAGTCCCTCACCATGTGGAACTGGTCTCAATGCAGACGGAATGTTTGGGTAGACTATTCTCGACTTCTTTCGCTTCGTTATTCCGCCGGAAAGAGGAGGAACCAAGCAGAAGTAACAGTCATTTAGGTGGTTGCTTGGCTCTCTCCACACCATTGGGACTGCAAACGGCATTGATGACCTTTTGCAATTCAACCACTGTGAAAGCTGTGTTGTACATGTAGCACAGCATATATGCGGAGCCCAAGGCTTGTCTTGGTCACCAACCTTGCATCCGAAGTAAAGATGATATGCCTTCTTCACTTGAGAATTGATACTTTTCTTCTGGTTGGCAAATGTCACTTCCCCACAAATATAACAAAAATTGTCCGCGGTATTAACACACTTTCGAGGCATTGCTGTTCTTTATTGTACGTAAATGGATAAAATAATAAGTTTTATGTAACAGTAGCTTGAACTGTCTCGCACAACGTCTAAAATATTTTAAATGCTGAACCTATCTGATTGGGCTTTATATAGTACACTGCTTACGTCAGCTTCAGCAGCCGCCTGGCATTAGTATAATAGGCCTACACATGTATAGTACACTGCTGACGTCAACTTACTTCAGCAGCCGCATGGCATTAGTATTGCATTGCATCAGAAAATGATGCAATCAACTGTGGATGATGTGAGCATGATGGTATTATGCAATGTTACATCATTATTCCGGATGTTGCTGCAGTCCTACTGGAGAAATTTACACAGTGAAACATAGAAAATGAGGTATATGAATATCTTCAAAACGAGAGCCAATACAAATTTTTCACGGTTATATTCGTGTTCGGCACACCAAAATACTACAGATTAGGGCCTTTTCAAGTCAGTAATGATTTCACTGTTGACCAGTGTAACCATCAACCAAGGAGGCACAGGTCATATTTTCCCTACCATTTCTTGCATGTTGCATCGATTAGTCTTGCCTATTCATAAGAATGCAACCATCGCAAATCCTTTGCCGAATACTTGCCACATCTATGAGGTAAGAAGATGTGCCATTCTTGATGTTGAAAGTCAAACGTGTCTGATTTTGAGTCAGGTATCATGTTACATGCGCAGGAAGATTTCCGATGACAATGTGATGGAAATATCATTTAACTTTTTCAGTTATTCAAAACAAACCAGGTAACTCATGAAATCATTGAACTGTATTCTTCTTATATTCAGGTTTTATACCCGCTCATAGTTCCTGATGGTTATTCGGATAGCTTTTCTGCAAAACGTTTGTTGATATACTGTCCCTCCTACCGAGGCATGTTGTGAGTGATAAGTCAAACGTATTCGTGACAGTTGCTGAAAAAAATATGTCTTCTTCGTCCATGTCCTCCCATTTATCATTATTGTCCAAGATCCACTTAGCGAAATAGAAAAGATCGTTGGGCACACACATTATATATATATATATATATATATATATATATATATATATATATATATATATATATATATATATATATATATATATATATACAGAGAGAGAGAGAGAGAGAGAGAGAGAGAGACAGACAGACAGACAGACAGAGATATATAGATAAATAGATCTGACAAGTAATATTGGCGTATCATGGATTACGGTAACAATGTATAATACATTTTGCAGAACATTTAACTGACAAAATATTGCAATCAATTGAAACTTGTTTCCAGTTCTATTCATGGTCAGTTGCTATTATTGACAAAAGCTCTAAAAGATGAAGGGCGTGTTTTTCAGAATTAAATACAGCTAGTTAGTTTTACCTCAGACCATTAAATAGTTTCTTTAGGCGATGCACAAATGTAGTTAGACTGTGGCAAGAGGAGTTAGAAGATCAAGCGTTATTTCGAATTTGTACTCAGATCAAATAGTGGGATTTATTCAGTTCGCATTGCTGGTATTTATTAGAGAATAAACATCAACTGAATTACTGTGAACGTTTAATCAAGGGTATGTTACATAATGTTAATATGTCATGTCCTTTGTGGGACATGAACTTTAATTTGTCAGAGTAAACATTTGTGGGCAATAAGTATTCGACAATCATTGCATTACCGTTATAGATTGATATAATTGACAAACGGTTTTAAAATTTGGACACATAAACATCATATAGGTTACGCATCAGAATACTTTTTTCCATTATACATTCATTTATTCTCACATGACTGATACAGAGTATTTCAGGATCGCACATCTACACTAGAAATTGACATTGGTATGTCGATGCACTAAAGTAACAAACTCCACTTTGCTTTTTTTAATTATATTCACGCTATACAGATGAGAACATGTGGAAAGCGTAACAGTGAGATGTAATAAATGTATTATTTGTTCTGAGTCAAGTGAAGGATCACGTTTGAGTATGGTTTGATGACCTGGATATATCCCTTCCTGATATCAATGTCATACATGCCATTTATATGTATATCGCTTCTGCTACTTTTTTCATTATATGAACATCTTAATTTTCTGGTAAATCTACAAAAGTAACTTATCAGCCGATAAATTATTTAGTTTTTTGCTCTGACCTTAATCCACCTCTCGTAGACGTAATCGTTCTGTATAACTCTTCTTGCGTTCACGCCATGAAAGTCAGTTCGCTGCCATAATGCCTTGTAATACAAAGTGAGAACAATTTTCAATATGTGAGACATATCATAGATCGTCACAGATGCGATTGTTCAGTTTAAAATTAATGTAACAGTGATTAAATAATTGATGTATTTATAACATAGTTAATATTGATTTGGCATTCGAGATTCAACGGCTTTTTCTATTGTTTTCGTTTTGACAGGTTCCACAGAAACTCAGTCTGGGGTATTTTTATGGATCGCATGCAGTGTTTTACAGCTCAGATAAATTCCAATCTTCCACAACATAGGACAACATCTTCTTTTCAAGGTAAATTAAGTATCTAATTGGCACTTTCCAAGAATAGTACCCTTAGTCGTGTCTGTCATTAGCACCCAGGTTTTACTTGTTATAGTTGACTATGATCAACTGGTATAAACGGTATACTGTTGTCAATAGTTCTTACGCTGCTTAACTCATTACATTGATAAGATCACGCTTTGTGAATGTTAGCTTGTTCTCACTAATTATTTCAATGTTGAACATGCTAAATTTACAAGATCACGTCAAAATGAATGCTTACATTAAAGTCAGTTCTTTTAAGGTCTGTTAATTTTATTCGTAATTACATTTTGGTATTCGCTGACAAATATTATTAACTACTGTCAATCTTGACTTTCTTGCGAATCTTGCATATCTCCTTTTTTTTTTTAGTTAGATTGGAGCACCTGGTACGGACCAAATATATATTTGGCCTCGATATATATTTATTTTATGTTCTGTCATGAATATACTTATGCCACCGACTGCTAGCGGCGAGCAAAATATTGCACGCACTTTTTGTGACAAACTTGCGACATCAAATGTGGACATAATTTATTGATGTTTTAAGACCAGTGGAATCAGTGCATGACTTGATCATAAATTAAACCAAAACTAATGATTTTGTTTGGAGAACGATGCTGCAAGGTAGTTATGTGCCATCATATCCATAGTATTTTGCATTATTAGGATTCTCTTTCATTTGATTATGTTTCAGATTACAGCCACAGTGGACATTCGACTTTAAAAAAGTGAAAGATTGCAGACTTTGTTTTTTTCCAGACTAGCAGCTTGAGATAGGACAAATGTTCCAATATATACGACCTCGCCTTATTTGTGGATACTTTAGAATACTGTCGGAAATCTGTTCGCCATACCAATTAGACGTAAAAATCCGTTCTCATTAGAAAGGCTGAATGGATGGATAGTTGAACGTGTTTCCAATTCTGAAATTGACGGTCATAAAATTCACGTGTGAAGCTTGCTATTTCACTGATCTGTTTCAATATGTACTCACAGAAGTTAGACAATATTATTTTATGAAACCTTCGCTAAGGAGGGCTTTCTTGACTTGATGACCCGCTTAGTTGTGTGGCTATCACTGACTTGATGACCTGTTTAGTTGCATGGCTATCACTGAGATCTAACCGCAGAAATTCTTAAAATACGATAAAGTTCAACTGATGAGGTATTTTCTTATATTTCAAGTTCCGTGTCCCTGCAACCGAAAGAAACTTTTTCGCATGTACATGCGCTCTCCCAATAAATTATTTTAATCAGAACACAACATGGAGAATCACTCTACTTCGGATCCGTTTAACATCAGTTTGGAATGGAATAACACTAATAATGAATGCAATAACTTCTGTTTGTACGACAAACAGCTATTCCGGTATCAATTATTGGCCATCATTTATACAACGTTATTGATGGTTCTCGGGATACCAGGCAATATAGTTGTCTTATATATCTATTTTCGGAAATGGCGGAAAAGTACGTCACGAATATACATAATGTTCCTCGCTGTTCTGGACCTAGTTAACTGCATGACGACCCTGCCTATGGAGATCTTTATAATGACGTACTCCCTTATGTTTGACTACCCTGTTGTATGTAAACTGTCACGGTTCTCCACATATTTAATGAATACGTCATCCACTTTAATTCTAGTTGGTATTGCCGTAGACCGCTTTAAACGAATATGTCGTCCCTATGATAGACTGTTTAGCGAAACGACGTCCAAATGGATCTGCATCGCTAGCATCATCACTTCGCTGGTAACAACAAGCCCATTCCTTGTATTCTACGGAACACAAACTGTTAAAATTGCTCCTGATGTTGTCGGAAAAGTATGTCTTCTGGAGGACAAATACAATTCATCGCTGGTTCCTTTAGTTTACTTTGGAATCATGGGATTAACCACCGTTTTAATCTTCTTTGCGTTGTCTTTACTGTACTACTGTATTGGAATGCAAATTTACCGACACAAGAAATTCAAGGAAAAGAACTGCAGCACTGTCGAGAAAGTTATAAGCGAGAAATCGGCGGACAGATCTACCAATTCCGATATTAACAACCTGAAGCCGCTGATTCAATTAAATGTCATTGGGCCGACTCAGGACGATTATGGAACAAGCAGCTGTCTGACTCAAACAGCTACCATCTCCAAGAGCATCACTCCTTCGTCATCTCCTCACTATTGCTTGAAGAACAACGACTTACCGTCTCTACGACTTAATGGAAGCGTATTAAGCATACCAAGTAATGGGCAGGACCTTGGCAAGCAGGTAGGTGCTAAGACCGAGGGTGAGTCTCCCAGGAACAAGAGAAGAAAGATAAAACAAGTGAGATACTTGTTAGTTAGAGGATCTTCTACAATGCATTCTAGGAAAGCAAAGATGTCGAATTGTATGACTATAAAAGTGGGAAGGAGTACTTTAATGTTGTTTGTAATAACCTTAGCCTTTATAATCAGCTTCCTTCCTTTTTACGTAATAGTCATCATACGACAGGCGAATCCTGATCTACTGAAAACGATGACGCCAGCTGGTAATATAGCCTACCATATGTTTCTAAGGTCATATCTCCTTTGCAGTGCTATCAACCCCATCATTTATTCCTTCTGTAACAAGCAGTTTAGGGGATTTGTAAAAGATCTCTTAGCACAAATCTTCACGAAAAACCCTGCAGACCAGCTTCATAAATTCAGGCACAGGATTAGATAATACTGCCTTATCAGCAGAGAAGAATCCAGAGAAATGATTATGATCTTTGTCAAGAATGTCTTGTAACTGAAACAAAATGTAAAATACCATTCCAAGAACAACGTAAATGTTGATAATAATATCACTTAAAAACACCTTAATATTATTAAGCCAAACCTGTATAGAGCAATCATCTAATTATCATCTACATCACTGTTATTTGTATGGGATACGATTTTAACGTGATTCAGATTAATATGATGGAGCAGTTAGTTAAGTCAGTGATTTTGTTAATATATGAATGTGTGGATCGATGGATGAATGGATGGATAGGAGTGCCAGGATTAAAGGAAATCCTAAAAGACGTTAAAGGAGCACGTACCACACATATCTAGTTAAAGTGACCATGTATTGTTTTTAATGAAGCCCACTAGAGGTGTGGTGTGAAACTGTTCAACTCGTAAATATAATGCATATCCGAGCTTGCAAATATTTTGATGTGATGTTTCTTGTATCGTTATGATTTCAGTGTGCTTTTGTCATTAATATATTAAATATTTTCCTACTGTTCGGATTATTGTCTTTTGTATTTGGCCATTTTGTTTTGTTTTCTTGTAACTGCTAAATTCAGATAAATACAGTATTGTACTTCCACGTCAGAAATGTCTGTAAAGACTGAAAATAGATTAATATCCACATTAGTAGTAATGTAGTAGTAGTAGTTACGGCAACACTGATAGAGAAGAAGAAATGTAGTAGTATTAGATATAGGAAGTAACCAAATTAGTAATGCTTCTATCCGTAATTAATGTGTCCTTCGCGGTAGAGAATCTCCGTAAATGATCGTTTATACACTTCGGTAACATCTTAATCACTGCACGTTCGTCGAATTCATTTGAAACATGCACTCTGTGACAAGCATGAAAATTCAATAATTGTTCTAACTCTGTCAATAATCGTTCATTTACGGTTTTCGGTTTCCTATATTTCTCTTAATATTGAAATAGGAAACCTTCTTTAATATCAAAAACAGCAAAAGGAATATTCATGTATTCCTCTATTAACTGTTGCCTTTAGAAATCATACATAAACGTTAGCAATAAATGACTGATGGCTTTTGGGGGTACAATAAGTATAGCTAATAAATGACTGATGGCTTTTGGGGGTACAAAAAGTATAGCTAATAAATGACTGATGGCTCTTGAGGGTACGATAAATATAGCTAATAAATGACTGATGGCTTTTGAGGGTACGATAAATATAGCTAATAAATGACTGATGGCTTTTGGTGGTACAATAAGTATAGCTAATAAATGACTGATGGCTCTTGGGGGTACAATACGTATAGCTAATAAATGACTGATGGCTCTTGGGGGTACGATAAATATAGCTAATAAATGACTGATGGCTTTTGGTGGTACAATACGTATAGCTAATAAATGACTGATGGCTCTTGAGGGTACGATAAATATAGCTAATAAATAATTGATGGCTTTTGGTGGTACAATAAGTATAGCTAATAAATGACTGATGGCTCTTGGGGGTACAATACGTATAGCTAATAAATGACTGATGATTTTGGGGGGAACAATAAGTATAGTTTATGGCCCCTGACGTTTTTGTAATTTGTCTTACAACACATCCGAAAAAACTACACACCACAATATTTATTTTTCTCGTCACTATCATTATGTCCACATCCCACAGTTGTATTTTGCATACTTGCGAAAGAGACCATTTTATACTCTACAATACTGTCATCAATAGTTTTTATTGTGGATTGAGATATATGTCTAAAGTAAACCATAAAACCATATTGACTGTTGAAACTCCAATAGAAACACTAATTGTTAGCTGCTGATTTTCAATCACATATTGCCCTCTGTCCTGAAGCCATTTTTAAAAATTAAACTTCGTTTTATCTTATAATACATTGATGTCTTCTAGAATGACTCTGAAAAACAAAATGGACGATTGTCATCCTAAGTGCATGATAAACGGATAAACTGCATTCCAAAATCCCTACAGGCATGACACTTTGATTTCATAATAACCCAAATTGTGAACAAAGACGGAAATGATTTACTTTTTCATATCGTGGATGGAAATGATCAACATAAAACACAACACCTGTTAAATGGCCTTTTCCAGCGTCAGCATATGTGTGTTCGCAGGAATTTATCGCACAAGCAAACATACAAATAAAACTAAGAAATTAACTATTAACTAGCAAATCATCTAAGCTTTTTTAATCGCCCCAGCCTCCCCTCCATTCCGCCCCTTAAACAAACAACAAATTGAAGAAAACCACATATCATCACGTTTCTCGCTTCTCACTGCGAATTCTTTATTCAATCTGTCTCACTGCTATCCACCACTGCCTTGTCAAAGAAGCATTACAGCCTCAAGCCGGTTTTTAAACTTCATTGCATATCCAGTAACAACTCAAGTCGATTTGAAACTTTCTTTGTGTATACAGTCGTAACCCAGACAATACAGATCGGGGAGATAGCAACCAGTAATCGCTCTGGTTATGACCGGTAGTGCTATTTGGGGTGTTTGCCATTCAGTAATCACTTAAGAAATAAAACATAGAATGAAGTTCTTGATGTTTTCTTTTTTCAGGCATAACAACATGCCAATATAATTAAATACACATGGTGAGTACTGTAAGATTTTCAATCGTATGCAATAACGATCTTTAAAACTTTGCGTGTCATATCTAATCATTGGCTAAATTCGACTTGAAGTTTTCCTAATCATGATATTACACTTACCCAAATCAAACCTATTCCAAATTAAATTGTATTGCAAGCATGGGACTTTAGTAATGAAAAAAAACTTCCACTTCTGATGGAAATCGCCTTTTCGAAAAGAGATGAGACACATATACAAAACATTTATCTGCCTCTCTTTCTATATACTTGAATATTTGTATGTTTTGCCACAATTGTTTTACCAAAACGACATTTTCTTAGCTAACAGTATCTATCTCTCCATCGAATGACCAACTAACTGACTGACTAATTTATTCGTCTGTAAAAGAGACTACATCAAGTCCAATATAAAATGAAAACAATTGGAAAAGCAAACATAATAGGAACTTTTGACAAGCGAATGCATGTAACCATTGATTATGAAGCAACAAGCTGAAAATGATAGTTACAATTTAGTATAACATATAGCTTATATTCTGCATCATTGAAAGGAAAATAAATACACTTAAATGTTAAGTATTTCAAAATATCTACATCAATAGTTTGTCAAGAAAAGCGTCATGGACATCTGTGTAAATATTCACGGCCAGCCAAAACATTATATAACAAAACACATAAGAGAGACATTCCGAAATATAATCCTGCATTGGAGTCAACTGTATGAACAGAGAGTAAATAATCTTAGATTTTAATAATCTGTAATATAGTTAATATGATGTGAAAATAGTCATCTCATTAATATAATAGTCTTTCATTTTTAATAAGATAAGTGCCTTTGTAATTTTTGCAACGTTCGGAGCATCATTTACTGCTTTAAAACATGTTAACAGCTATACTATATATTTGATTCTCTCTGGTTCATATGGACATACCCACAATTGAGATAACTTTTCAAAAACTAATCACATTCCTCACGCTATAAAAGTTTGTTTAAACCACGTTCATTCAGCTTAGCCGTAAACAGCCTTATTTTCATTTTGGAAAACGAACTACCCATTACATCAAACTGGGCAATCAACAGCACATCACGAGGGGCCACATTCGAGGAGAACCAAAATAATATGTACAGAAGCGACGCGATTCTGGTGAACCATAAAGGTAACTGCCGATGATGGAATCGATTTTAGAATAACCTTCATCGTGGCTGTGATCCGGACAATGCATGCTTCGTCGGGTCTCTGTATTGATTGATTCAGTGTCGCAGGCGACGCAGCTGTGGAGGAGGAATGTTGCTGAGTACCGGCAGCCATATCAAAGGAGTAAGACGTAGTGTTCCAGAGATTATGCGCATTGTTGTGTTGAGCTGACATCAATTAACTTAGTGTGGGATTATCGAGCCCAGACAGGAACGCAATACTCGGCTGTCGAATTACAGAGGGCCAGTGCTGATGTCTTGAGTGTCTGTGCACTAGCGCCCCAGGTTGAGCCAGCCAGATTGCGGAGTAGGTCATTTGTGGACCACACTGAACCGCCTTCGGACAGGACAAGGTCGTTGTGCAGTCAACCTTGTTCGATGGGGCCAGGCCACTAATTCTTCCTGTGGCAGTGAAGCTCGTCAGTCCATGTCACACATTGTGGACAACTATCAACTGACAACGTTCCTGGTTGGACTACAGACTCTGCACCTTACTGATGATGACGTTATTAAATGGCTGAGCACGCACTGCACACAATAAAAATAATTATGTCGCAGAATCTCGAGGAAGGCCCAATAACATTCCTGGTACCTTCTCAACAGCCATCTGCCGAAATCACAAACAAGCACCTCTAAACGGACACGATTGGATATTATGCCAACTGCAATAAACGTGTCACGATATTAGTGCGATTTCACGTGTGCATGACTCCCCAGCGGCGATAGGATTTTAGAAACCCAGGTACAATTCTGCTTACGTTGGCGAAATTGTGATCATCGAGGTAACGCTCGAAGTTGGATCGCAGCAGTAATTTCGCGAAGAATCTCCTGATAACTCATCATTTATATTTTATTCATCATGGATGTTATTTATGACTTCATACGTTAACGCATGCAACTTCTCTGCATCCACTATAATGTCGAGGAGCAGCCGCTGACAAATCAACGTGGTCTCAATGATGACTTCTGGCGTATTATTGCTGTCAAATATCTTCCAGGTCTCTAACACCTGGACAACTCTAATCCATTTTCGAAGATTCTACAGATGCTATCCGTGAGTTTAATGAAGTAATTCTTTTCTCAAACTTGTTAGCTGCAACGACGCACAGATTGGTATTTATTTGTATCAGCCGCGCCATCCAAGCACGCTGGTGAATCCGTTGCACATATCCCAACAGCAGATACAACTGCAAATGGCTCACGTGGAGGACATAATTAGGTTTCTTGCACTGGTCCGGCACAAATTCATTCTGCAGACTTACTTGATGAACATCCTCAATTTCAGACTGATGTGGCCACACCTGGGAACCGACAGCACTTCCGAGGCCAGTTGATAATTATTGCTGGTGCTGTTCAACTCATATACGTAAGATCGGTTAACTTCAAAGATGTATCCATGGCCGCAGATGCTGTCATACTCGAGGGCAGCAACATTCGCGCCACTGATTCATGTGAACACACCTAGTGGCGATGGCTGCATCATCGCCCATCCTTGCAGATAATGTCAAGGAATGATTTGTAACTACTTGATTTATCGACGCGTGTCAGTTTGTTAACGGATTCTTGGCTCAAGCACACGTACCACATTCAATAAACAAATGTTGATCAATATCAATGAAGGGTTCCAACTCAACTTTTCCTTTTGATAATAAGGCATCCCATTCCATTTCCAATAATGAGAAGTAATGCGCGGAACAAGGACGAATTAAAGGCGTCAATCGGTGGTATCTGGGTATTAACAACTTGTCTGTGTCTCTCTAGTACTCATACGGCTACACATCTTTAAGAGTAAGTAAACCGACCTTCCCTAGGTTAGCAGAGGAAGCTCCACCGTATTGACGAGTAATCTTAAATCGGTAGTTTCCTCGTGTCCGCAAGGTTATCAGAGATTTGCTGAGATTTGAATTCAGAAAATACAAAGAGTCCATGAAATTCAGGTGACCTCACTGGATATCATATATTTTCCCATATTATTTAGGATAACGCCTGTTATTGCTTTCGATGCAGCTGCGATTCCGTACCAAAGGACCATCAGAGATCCAGCAATGATTGGCAGTAAAAAAAAAACTTGCTCATTTTATCATTGATCATAATCATGTCCATGGGTGTAGAGACCTGTTTCTGGATCCATTTTGCTGCAACTTCGAGAGATTTGATAAACATCTCAACAGAATACTTTCCACAGTTAAACATTGACGACTCAGCTTCCCGTCCCATCTGGCAAACGTGTAGTAAAATCCGCGTAGAACTTGTTCAGCAGCTTCTATCATATTTGGTTGAAATACGAGTGGCGGTGGCAGTCTTCGGTCGTTCACGGGGCATACATGCTTTAAAAGTCCACGTAAATAACAAACATGATTTTTATCTTCAGTTGCACAGCTGCAAATTTAGAAACATTCTTATAAACTCTGACATAATCGCAAACTACGGATTCTCGCTGACCGCTTTATAGTAAATGTGATCGCCGTCAAACATATGTTGGGTAGTTAATGCATGCAGTATTGACTTAGAAGTTTCATCCCTCGTGCTTGCTGTGTCGGTACACAATTCGGAAAAAATCTTTAATGCAGACTTAGTGATACCCCGCTCCTGAACCATGCAACAGGATCAACGTCAGCCCGCACGTAAGCGGAACTTCGCTTCTCATCGTGGATCGTCCAACTGGCGATTTCAGGATTGAGTCGTGCAAACATATTGATGCCACTAACCTGCACAGTGTTCCTAAAGGTGAGTTTATCCATGTATTGTAGGTATTTTCGAAGCTGATCTATATTATCGCATGCGGGATGCAACGCAGATATAATCATCCATTTAAATCATCGTTATCAGTTCTGTGGAGATCTAATGATTAATCACAGAATTTTACCGTTTAGTATTCACAGGTCTTGTTGTCTTCACTAGATTTGCTTAACGTCAGCGACTTAAACTTTACTTGTACAATATCATATAATGCCTTTTCACACTTCTTGCTTTATGCTAGGCCAAGTTTATGAATAAGCACCAGACACATATTTGAAAAGTCCTACAACATCCGTTGGGCCACATTGACGAATCGGTATGACGTATCTATGCGAAATGGTGATTTAATATTTGCTCTGGCGTTACAAATACAGCATTGCCCGAGCGGTTTATTTCCCCGCACTACCTATGCTCATTAATCTTTTCAAAATAGTATACCTGACATTCAGTGAGGATATGACAGTGTATATGTACCTGCAGTAATTCTCTAAGACAATTTATTTACACAATAGGAAACAATCTCGGGTTGCGCTTGTGAACAGTATTTATTGAGAATTCTAAGCATTACTGTTTTAAAATGTTGCACTCTAATTATTACAGTCGATAGATGTGTTCTAATTAGTGTTAGTGACCTCAGTTTCAGTTTTACAACCTCATAATAAGCACGTCGAGTCGGAGAGTGCCAAACGACACCATAGAAAGATCAGAAGTTGTTTCAGACCGGATTAAGTCTCAAAGAGTTATGCGAGTTTCTTAGCAGTACACCATCAGATTTGACTTTCATTTTTTAATGCAACACATCCTAAGCTCGACGTTTCTTCTGTTAATACACAAAAATATAATATAACTGGAAACGAGTGAGACACGCTAACATATTAGGTCACCAAGAACCCTTGACAGGAAATGAAAAGAATTTATATATAAAATGAAGAGCACTGGCAAAAAACAATGTGATATACCCTTCCTTATTTTTCTATGTATAATGAAGCCATTTAAGAGTTACCATTCCATCCCCTATTATTTCTATATGTGGCCTTACATGTTTGTCATAGCTGGCACAAATATGGTCAATATATTGACGAGTCCAGATATGATTTTAGTTTTCATCTTCTAGAATTATAGGCATCGCAGAATTCTCAAATACTGTACTCTACCAGAGTCAGTATACTGTATGCAGAGAGCCACAATAATAACAAAGATACAACAATCTCATAGCAATGGCATCGATCTTACTGGTGCACCCTGTGGCAACTTCACATGGGGGTTCACGCAATGCATGCGTTTGTTTAAAAAATTGCATAGTTGGATGGAGTCGCGGGTGGAACAGGAGCTCAGCGTGCGACTCCACTTAGGACTTTCAGTTTTGTTGCCGACTAGTATTTGTCGTTGCACATATGCGTTTGATGCGTTTGTCCAGGATAAAGTTGGGGCGGGGGTATAGAAGGAGTTAACCCTACTCGTTTCCAGAAGCCTCATGTCGCTATAGCTAATGCTGCTCTGTTGTTATAATTGATGCCCTTGAGGAATTTGTGCAATTATCCATACTGGTGAGAGCTGATTTAGACTGTTGTTTTCTTATTTGTCTTAGTCGTATTAAACCCATGCCGCGAAACAAAGTCCATCAAAACAGTGAAATCATTCTCACCGACTGAGTAATGATATAAGATAACAGCATCGCCAGCTAACCTTTCATTATCAGGAGTACGATTAATCTCGCTTTTCCCTCAACAAGTCTTACAACTGGGTAATCTTCGCTCTCAAGATTAGCTAAGGCACACAGAGATAATGTTGGAGTTCGCAACACACAGTACCTTACACAGTCTAAAAGTCTACTCGATCTAAAGATATAAACATCCCGAGCTGATTAGACCAACATCACCCGAAAGTCTAAATATTTGGTGTTTATGAGAGGGTATTTTCTCGAGGGATAGCAATTCAAATTTATTGTATTGCTAGCATGGAACTTTGATAATTAAAGAGGCATGTCCATATTTGCTCTGTTTGAAAAGTACCACTTTGAAACATACCTATCTCTCTACAAGGACCAATATCTTTTCTCAGTTTGTCTGCCTGTCTGTCTGTCTGTCTGTCTGTCTGTATGTATGTATGTATGTATGTATGTATGTATGTATGCATGTATGTATATGTGTGTGTGTGTGTGTGTGTGTGTGTGTGTGTGTGTGTGTGTGTGTGTGTGTATGTATGTATGTATGTATCAGTGTATCCTCCAGGGGTGTAAAATTGAGGGCAAGAAACCCCCACCTTAGTGTCAGAACTGGGGGTCAAATAAAAAATGTGGGGGTCAAAAATGTACTGACAAATTTTCATCTCACCCCTACTTTTTCAGACTGAAATATGATATTGCAACTTGCACAACATACTCGCTTTCTCTCTCTAAAAATACAAACAAACCAACATGCTCACTTTACAAACAAACGCATTGTCCATTCAAAGAATAATTTTATTAGTTCATTTTTCTTTTAGTTTAAAGTCATACTTTTAACAGGCTCCTTATAATCTTTTTGTAGGTTAATTTACTGCCTGTCATAAATTGTATAATATCATCAGTTTCATTGTACTTCATAGAAGAACAGATTTATCCAAAAATCAAAAAGGCTAATGCTTAATCTTCTTTCTAACAAGTTACACTTTCTTTAATTTCAGCAAGTTAAAAACTAACCAAATCTGCAATGACCCCCTGACACTGTAATTTAAATAACGCATTTGTCTCAGCAAGTTTACTGATTTCTTTGTTGTGAAAGAATGTCTTGGGTGATAATGTGTTCTCCAGAAATCTTGTGATGAACAACGGCAGAGTTTTTTTAATTCTTAAACCCCGTCACGAAAGGATTATTCGCTTTTGCAGTCTTCGCAATTATGCGATCAGAAGTCACAGCGGTAATCCTAATGGGTGTGCCGTATTCCAGTCAAGGGAATTATTTTCTCCGTTTTTTTTTTCTTCTTCATTAAAGTTAGATCCACAGTTACTCTTCTGTGTTCTGCTTCTTTCATTTCTTCACTAATGATTTTAGTCCAAGCCATTTTAATCTGGTAATCACTTTCTGGTGCAACAAGCATTGATGTTAAACATCTGGACGACATCTTGATGAGCTCGATGGAAATTGCGTGAGAGCTCGTGAGATTAGTGGATAATGATAGCGTCATGCAAAATGATTGATGCTTGTTTCGCTAAGGAATCTCGTTTTATCTCCCAGTAATAATGTAGACCGCTTATGTGGCCTAGTGGTTAGAGCGTCCGCCTCGGATGCGGGAGGTCGTGGGTTCGATCCCCGGCCGAGTCATACCAAAGACTTACAAAAATGATGCTAACTGCTTCCTTGCTTGGCTCTCAACATTAAGGGGTTAGTGTTAGGACTGGTCGGCCTGCTTTCAGGATAATGTGACTGGGTAGGACATCATGCTACATATTTGCGGCATTATGCCCCAGTGCTAGACATCACTATAAACTTTCACACTGCAGACATCGTAGCGATATGACTGAAAAATTGTTAAAGCTACGTTAAAAACCAAATCACACACGCACACACACACACACACACACACACACACACACACACACACACACACACACACTTGTCGCACTCTCGAACGGTCTTTCTTGATGTATCTTTCATCTGATCCAGTTCTGCATAACTCGTAAATAAATCGATTTTGCCAGACTGTGTTGAATGCATTAGCATCATTTAGAAAAGTATAATTGACAAGAATATCTCTAGCCATATAATAGCATATATATTCCATGATACAGAAAACTAGTTATACCTACCACAATTATTTCTATAACCCTGGTGTAATGGGTTTGGAAAAGAATTTTGTTTAGAAAATATGACTAGACTATTGTATATTGTTGTTAGGACTTTCTGAAACACTGGAGCTATAGTTATATCACAATAATTATTCACATCTAATTTGTTCTTCCCCAAAATTATCGCCTCAACCATAGTGACAGATGATATGATATAATTAATGCTTTTACAATAGATCATCATTTGCTGTCTATTAAAATGAAAGCAAATAATGACTCGCCAGGACACAAATCAAATGGTAAATAGGCTTATAAACTATTATTTAACATGTGTTTTATAGCTGAAGAAGACATCTGCACAGTGAGAGTAACATTTAATTGCTGACGACATTCCGCACAGTGTGTTCACTCTGCCGCAGAAAATGACGAAGATGACGGTCACATTGTCTCGCTTTTGCGAAATGTCCAGACAAAAAGCCATTGCTTTAATGACTGTTATTGGTATGATGAACGCTTTCATGAAATGTTGAATTTTCTTATTGTTTTCTCCCGTTTTTTTCTTTAATGTGTACGATTTGTTTCCGCACCAGCTATTGTTCTATGTCAGCGAACGCCATTTCGTTTATCCGGTCCTCACTTCACAGTCCAAATGTCCTTTTTCTGCTGTCTAGAATTTGTTGACTTGACAACTTCTATTGAACTCTTTTTCCCCTCCGAAATTCACTCCTAAGTCTAGATTTCGTTCGATAGTTTCTATATCTCCTTTCTTTACCTGTCTGGTTCTGACTGTAACTTGAATTTTCGAACTTTTATTGTATTCATTTCGTTTATAATTTTCCTCAACTTGATAAAAGTTCCTTTATAAGGCCTCACCTTCTGAACCATATACTTCAAAGATTGTTTAACTTCTATCGAGTTATGGAGATGTTCTGTTGTTACAGGATTAGTATCCAAAATATCAACTAAAACTGACCCTACAATTTCTATACTGATGAGAACCTATTGAGACTTTTGTTTTCTTATTTGTCTAATGACGGTAATAATAGTCGTCCTAGGACAATACATCGAAGCATGAAACTTGAAATCAGAACTTATTTTTAACGAAATTCTGCTTTGTCACTCTTTACAATCCTACTTCTGATTAGCATTACATGGCAGTTCTTGTACTGAGATGTGACAAAAATCAAATACATAATACCCTTTAATCTTAAATGACTCATCTATATGTCTGTCCTCATGTCAATAAAATTTATTTTAAGAAATAGTTTGAACATTATTGTATTCATTGACATTGTATGATACTAAGTGTTTTGTTACTTTTCCAAATGGGTCATCTACAAACTAGTCTAACTGTCACTTATATAGCATAGGATCCTATATTTGGAACAATTTCACCGCTTTGATAATTTCAAATTTTTTATAATTTATTTCCCTTTTTAATTATTTTAATTAGTATTGAATTCTCTCGTGAATTTAGCAGTAAAACTATCTATGTATAAAGCAGATTTGATTAGCATACATGAACGTGGTAAGAGCAGGTTAAGTTAAACCAATATAAAATGGCGAAACTTGTGCATGTGCATAAAATTAATTAACGCAAATAATGTGGCACTTTCTGTCCGATTTGCAATAGGTTTTTCTGGTATCAAGCGATGACATCAATGAGCCTGGTGCTATTCGTACAATAACAGAGAATTTCGGACCCGAAACAATCAAAGTTAATTAGTAAGCTTTACATCCGATATAGACAAGAGTAGTAAGGTAGTCAGTACACAAAATATTAACAGCAGAACCGACGATAATTTTTTTTTGGTTGGGAGCAGGTGTATGGCAAATCAAATGTATGTAAATTTGATGTACTGGCTGCTCTCAGTCAATCAGCGACCAGTGCTGCAGGTATACAGTGTCTATTTTATATCTAGATATACACATTTCGTACCAGTCCACTAAAACAGGAGTTAATTTACTTTGGTCTGGAAAATTATGTCCGAAAAGAAATTTTAAAAATTTTGGATTCTTCTCCAAGCCTATACATTTTAGCTCTAGATAAAAAATTATACTGAACAGTGAGTTTGTCCCCATATTTCTCTATTGAGTTTAAATATATGAAGTTTACCACTACGCCAATGCAAGTATTAGTTTGTTTATTTGCTCTAGACGCTATCCCAGTATCTCTCTTACATTCATTCACTATCGTGCATACATGTTAAAAGTTTCTTCATATCCATATTGTTACTAGTCTATGCTCTTAAAATAAGTTACAGAAAAGAGTAAAGACAGCAAACTTTGTAAAATTTAACAAATAATTTAATTCCCTAAAATACAAAGTGAAAAATGAGAAAGAAGAACTTAAGGTATAGAGAATTAAATCCAAAAATAATCCAAGAATCAAACCCACAAGTCATAGTAATAAAAAGTCCTGAATGAAACTGAGTTCAAGTCCCGATGATATTTAAAATTGAAGGCGACGACGCGTCGGTTGTGGTCTACGAAGCACTGACGTGTCAACAGTCTCTTGTTGAGTAACAAAAGTATACAGGCTTGAATATAGTATAAATTCCAATGCATGTCTTGATCCAAGAATTATATCAGAGCACTTTTGTATTTCCAGAGAAAAGAATCGCTTGAATTCAATAATTTAAAGAAAATAAAATTCAGCCAAAACTGGACTCAACATAATAGAACTTAAAATGCCAGATGCTGAAGCACAATGGTAAAATTCTGACATTCACAAGATAATATAGTTCTCTGTTTGACCTCAGGTCACAAATTAGCATTTTCTCAAAACAACCATTACCTAATGGCAAATATCTTTCTAGCATGATTTAATGAGCTTTGTTTATTAAAACATAATAGCCTACAAAATTCACTTTGGATTCTCCAAACCCCTGATCCAAATCAACATGTTTACCTAAATAATAATTCGTTAATTGGCTCATACAAATACAGAAAAATAAAGCTATTATTAGGTGTTTATATCAATGAATTTTTTAAAACAATTCCAAATCAATCAGGTCAGACAGAACTGAACTCAATTTCGGACAAGGTCTAGTCTAGCAAATAATGTTACATTACAAAATTATGTAATGGAATGAAACAAAAATTAAAACTAACAGACAAATAATTAAATTAAATATGCATAACAATATATATATATATATATATATATATATATATATATATATATATATATATATATATATATATATATATATATATATATATATATATATATATTATATATATATATATATATATGTGTGTGTGTGTGTGTGTGTGTGTGTGTATATAGTTAGATAGATAGATATATTTAGCCACGAGAACACATCACTTTCTTAGCCATATATGTAGCCACCAGTCCATTTACATATATATTGAGCTGTGTATTTATATGTCCCTATAGCAGGTTTCAATGACTGTTTCCATGGCGATTCATTAGCAGATACTCTGTTAACATATGTGCATA
Source organism: Sinohyriopsis cumingii (assembly GCA_028554795.2). Taxonomy (NCBI): domain Eukaryota; kingdom Metazoa; phylum Mollusca; class Bivalvia; order Unionida; family Unionidae; genus Sinohyriopsis; species Sinohyriopsis cumingii. The sequence continues at coordinate 17,697,411 of CM068825.1, read as the reverse complement.
AATTTTTACCAACCGTTAGTCACATTTTACAACGTGAGAATTGTATTGTTGTGCAGATGCTGATACTACATTTAGATAATTTTCGCCGCAATGCTTCATTACTATTGTAATAAATATGGAGTATGCGCATTCGGTTATAGCGCCCCATTTTAAGGAATTCTTAAACTTGTGTGATTACTTGTGTGATTATTAGAATTCCTCGCAAAGGAAATATTCTTAGCCCGAAATAATTAGCCAATTATTAGGAGCAAACGTCACGGAGTGAAGTGTTATTGAGTTTTCATGATGCCATGGTTCACTAATAGTGAATTCAAGCCAAAACCGAATGAATGTCCCTGTCGTAAGATAGTCCACATTAAAATCTAGTGGTGTACATTGGTGGTGTGACTGGAATGGCAGTATTAGGAAACTGGTAAATTACACAAAGGAATAAATAAGAAGTTAATTGGCAGATGCCGTTATGTCGCCATGTGGGCAAATGTGATGCAGTTATATAGGCAAAATGTGCCTGGAAAGCATACCTTGACTGGCCTAAGGTGGCGGAGTTAAAATAGTTCCCAGTGTTAGGGGATACTCGTATATTTTCTAAGGCTTGAACGGTTGGCGGCACGGAAACATGATGAAGATAAAACATGCAGATCTGCGGTTGATAGATATTTGGCAGTTTGTTATATCTGTGGTCTTGCATTAATTAGAGTAAAATTTAATTATAGAATGGACACGTCAAGCTTTCTAATTTACAACTGAATTTGTATGGGAGTCTTTGGAAAGTTGGGGTAAACTTATGACTTCTAGCGAGAATCGCGCCAGGGTTTGACAACCGCTCGGTCAAGTAAATACCCATGTGCGTGTAACACTATTATGCAACTAAAATTCGTGTGTAAGTCCTGTTCGTGATTGATAGACTGTTTTTGTGCTATTTTAAGCGAGTCCCTATTGTATTTAACGGAGATAAGGTAATCTGTGACTAGTCAACTTATTTATTTACTAGTAATATTATTATTCTAACACATTTATGGTTGATATTTTAAGTCAGAGGTGGTTATTCTCCTAACCACTTGTCTCTCATTACAAGTTAATATTCATGATGAGAACCGAGAAAGCTGGCCAGGATGTTATGATTAAAGCTAATGGGTGCTTGAGATCAGACTGGTTGCGGCTAATTAGTTACCTTTCAGAAATGTTATATCGCCAGTATGTATTTTTCAGATGGAATTCCCGGTAGAGCTGCTAGTTCATGAATTGGACGTAAACTATACTTCATACGTTTTCAAATATTGCATGAACAACAGACGAGCCTTAGACATAATAAAAGACCCGCAAATGAACTGAATACGACTGTGTTTACATCACTAAATGAAGGAATAAAGTAGACAAATTGGACCGTGTTATGCCAATTGACTTCCTTGGCATTTTCGATGTAGTTAAGTTTAAGTAATGCATCATAACTGAAGAACTTTTCAAAGAATGAAGCATTACTTACATTCCTTAAGCAGGCGTCTAACTGACAGAATAGAAATTCAAGCATTACTTGCATTCCTTAAACAGGTATCCCAGTTAACAATTCAAAGGTGCAGCAAAGTTGCACAATGATTTGGCAACGTTCTCATATAACGTTGTAGCAACGTGATTTCGTGAATTTGTTGTAATGTTGCTACAACGTTGTTATTTAACGTAATAAATTAATATTTATGCAAAATTCTGACAACATTCAATACCTATAATGAAAAGTGAAGAATGAAAGATAATAGTTTTTATGAAACCCAGTTGCCCCACTGCTGGAAAGCAAGTCCAAAAACTTAAATTATCATTGCAAAAATGTCAACATTACAATTCATCCAGGACGAATAAGAGATAGCGGGATTTTCAAGAAGAATGCCATTGTCACCATAATGGATGTTAGATCTGCTCCTTTTTAATTTGGGACAAACCAGTTATTTGGCCATAGTAGAAGGAGTAGCGATAAGATGCCAGGGCACACGAGTGCAAAAATCAAGCAAACATTGAACAAATTGGTGCACTTGGAAGGCATCGATGCGTGGTAACTCCCGCAAATTAATTCAAATTAGCAGGTATAAAAAATGCAATTTGCACTGTTTAGAACTTTTATTGAACTTTTAAGATAAACTGAATAAGAATCTAAATAGTTTAAATAGTAAGGATATTTGATTAATTAAGAAAAAACATGTGGGAAGGAAAAAAAACCCAAAAAACAATTCAACATACATTTTACCATCACTTAATTTTTGTGTGGATTTTCTGGGTTTTATTAAGATGCAAATTCAGAATCGGTATCTTCCACAGCAAGGTCAAACCTTGTCTTCTGCTCAGTCTCTTACAAATTAAAAAATGATTGTAATGCTTGAACAAAGTAATCAATCATCTCAACACTTTAGTGTTATGAATCTTTTCACCTTTGTCCCCTATGATAAGGGTGTAACAAAGCAGGAGAAATGTATTTATCTCCATTTACCCACCTCGTGCACAGTAAAACCCAATTTCTTATAACAAATACTGGACTTGTATTGTCTATTCTGTGAGTAGAAGGCAAGTGCTGTAACACAATGATCATGGTATGGAGTGGTATATGTCAAACACATTGACGACCAATGATAAATGCTCGATAATATGTCAAACACATTGACGACCAATGATAAATGCTCGATAATCATAATTAGTTCTTCCATAAAACAATTTTTGTTGAAGACGTACAAATAGGGGAAAAACACTTTCATCCTTTTTAATTGTTTGAATGCACGTATGACAAGTTGATGTTTAGAATCACTCGATCATTGTAGAGAAGTTTGTTTTTGTATCTCCTATGAACAAGCCTTTATGTATCACCATTATTTATACGTTCAATTTCTCTGCATGACATTTCTACATATGAATGCTACATCGTAAGCAACGAAACAATCTTATATCAAGTTTAATCAAATTTCTTCTCTTTCTGAGTCAGTTGGGTTTTAAGGATAATATGCCAACCTTGTACGGATATTTTATGCAAGTTGTACGGATATTATACCCAGCTTGTACGGATATCGTGTTCACTTTGTATTGATGTTATACCCACATTGCACGGATATGACATCAACCTTGTACGGATATTTTACACACGTTGTACGGATATTATACCCAGCTTGTACGGATATAGTGTTCACTTTGGATGGATATTATACCCACATTACACAGATATGACATCAACCTTGTACGGATATTGTGTCCGCCTTATATTAATACTATACCCGCCTTGTACGGATATTTTACCACAACCCCATCCCGGGTTTGATATTATACCCACACAAGATATATTATATAAAATTTGTATTAGATCTATCAATATATACATAAATATTAATTACGTTGCCTTTCCCAAACTTCATTTGCTTATATATTTCGTTGCAGTCTTCAACATTTTGTCCTGTTGATAGAGTTCATACATTTTAATGCTTTCTTTTCTAATCGATCACGTTTACTGGTGGTATATCGTATTTTACTCGCATATTAAAGTTTATCTGTCTCCACTTTGGATGGGCTGCTGCTAATTGTCATGTCAGTTAATATGTACGTGAACAGTTCTAGTGTTTGATTAATAACGAAGAACTTTTCAAGACCAATTTGTGGCAGATGTAAATTTAATTTATTTAATTCTGAATATAGCCAAGTTTTTACCTTTAAAGTTTCAAAAGTCTATTATCCAGTGCCAAGCATACGTGAATTACTTAGAGTATATATATATATATATATATATATATATATATATATATATATATATATATATATATATATATATATATACATACATACATACATACAGATAGATAGTTAGATAGATGGACAGACAGACAGACAGACATAGAGAGATCAAGTAGATCTTCGTTTAAATAATCCAATATAGTAATTTTGCAGATGAATTACGGGCCCGTTGTTCATTGTTAATGTGTACAGAATCCCCCAAGAGGGATAGTTAGCAGGAAAATAGCACACGGGTTTTATTATTGTACCAAGCAATTTAATTTCATGTGAGTTCAAGATAATAAATCATAAAGCATCGTCTTAATCAAAGGCTTAGTTTATATTTCAGAAACATAAAATAAACAGCATAGCTATGATCTGAGCTTTCCTTCCTAACTGGTTTTATCATATCTTTCATACTAAGAGATGATTTACCTGAACATTGTAATCGATGCGTATTTCTAAAAGAATGATAACATCAAAATCATCAGAATTAAATGAAATCTAGTTTAGCTTTTGAGGACCTGGTGTGTTTGTATTTAAAGTTATTAAAAAACGACTGCAAAGTACGTAAGATGTTTTATCTTTCATTGAACTGGAAAGGGGATTTAACTTGATATCCCACGCAAAAATCAAATGTGTACATGATAAAAATACAAAAGTTCAGATCATATTTACCATTTATAAAATTGTTAATGGTATTGGTGTCATTTAATTACCGCTCGTAGGGTGATATATCCAGTTATAATCTACTAAAATGGCATATAGTATTTGCCTTTAGTAATACATTGTCTAAGCGTTTAGAAATCCCTATTTAATTCATGTCTTCACCTTTTGGTATGTTCTGCTTAATTCAACAATGAAAGAGTCATCGTTTCTCTCCCTCACATTCTTTATTGCACTGCAAACCACATTCGCGGCACCCTACTATTAAACAATTATGTGGGTTGTATATCATAATACCTAATAATTGTTCCGTATCAAACGATGAATGCCTGTGTTTGCCCCATGATATTGCAAATGCCTTCATTATATTACTATCTTTAATAGTTATTTGTAATGTCTGTAAATGCTGTGAAGATTTTAAAGTGCCCACATTACATAATTAATTTTCATACTTGTTTGCCAAGTGTATAATTCTGGTCATAATACTAAATACGCCTACATTATAATACTATTTGTAATAATTGTTTGTAATGTGTATAATTGTGGTCAATATACTAAAAACGCATACATTATAATACCATTTGTAATAGTTGTTTGTAATGCGTATAATTGTTGTAAATATACTAAAAACGCCTACATTATATTGCTATTTGTAATAGTTGTTTGTAATGTGTATAATTGTGGTCAATATACTAAAAACGCATACATTATAATACTATTTGTAATAGTTGTTTGTAATACGTATAATTGTGGTCATGATACTAAAAACGCTTACATTATAATACTATTTGTAATAGTTGTTTGTAATGTGTATAATTGTGGTAAATATACTAAAAACGCCTACATTATATTACTATTTGTAATAGTTGTTTGTAATGTGTATAATTGTGGTCAATATACTAAAAACGCATACATTATAATACTATTTGTAATAGTTATTGTAATGTGCATAATTGTGGCAATAAACGCCTACATTGTATTACTATTTGTAATAGTTGTTTGTAATTCGTATAAGTGTGGTCATGATACTAAAAACACCTACATTATAATAATATTTGTAATAGTTGTTTGTAATGTGTATAATTGTGGTCATGATACTAAAAACACCTACATTATATTACTATTTGTAATAGTTGTTTGTAATGTGCATAATTGTGGTCATGATACGAAAAACGCCTACATTATAATACTATTTGTAATAGTTGTTTGTAATGCGTATAATTGTGGTAAATATACTAAAAACGCCTACATTATATTACTATTTGTAATAGTTGTTTGTAATGTGTATAATTGTGGTCAATATACTAAAAACGCATACATTATAATACTATTTGTAATAGTTATTGTAATGTGCATAATTGTGGCAATAAACGCCTACATTGTATTACTATTTGTAATAGTTGTTTGTAATACGTATAATTGTGGTCATGATACTAAAAACACCTACATTATAATAATATTTATAATAGTTGTTTGTAATGTGTATAATTTTGGTCATGACACTAAAATCGCCTACATTGTATTACTATTTGTAATAGTTGTTTGTAATGTGTATAACTGTGGTCATGATACTAAAAACACCTACATTATAATAATATTTGTAATAGATGTTTGTAATGTGTATAATTTTGGTCATGACACTAAAATCGCCTACATTGTATTACTATTTGTAATAGTTGTTTGTAATGTGTATAATTGTGGTTAATATATTAAAAACGCCTACATTATAATACTATTTGTAATAGTTATACGGGACAAAGAAGAAAATGGATAGGCAGCTTGAATCAACGTTTTCATTTAATACACACTCTATTTTATATTGATTTCGTAAAACTAGAGAGATTGTGAAAATACAGACATCATGTAAATTATGAAATTTACAAAATATTTGAAATATATATCAGGTAACATATTTAGGCAAAAACACTTGGAAATGTGTGACATTGTAGTGTAATATAACATACGCCAGGTGTAATTTCTCTTTTGTTCTATATTAAAACTTATTTCATTTTTTAATCAACTTCCAATATAGTTATTGTATTCATGAATAATTGAAGTCACATAATGTTGTCTGATGACTTTTGTTTTATCATGCACTCAATAGCCATGTTCTCTCCCCACCCATCTCTCTCTCTCTCTCTCTCTCTCTCTCTCTCTCTATATATATATATATATATATATATATATATATATATATATATATATATACCTTATATTGATTTATCTTTTGATATTAGTATGTGCTGTAATCCATGATATTATTTTGTTTGTATGGGTGCAGACTAAATTGTAGGAACGTGTCGCAGAACCACATTGTTTAGTTTCTTTTGCAGCAAAAGCAAAAGCTTACACAGAAACAAAACAATAAACCTTACTACCTGGAAACCCACTCGAAACTGTCTAGAAGCATTTACGCAGTCTGACATCGCCTTTAGTTAATTAAATTGATTAGAATTTAAGATGGTTTCTTTACAGAATTCTCAGATGTGTACGTGAATGCTGCATAAATTGTTCCCTTTTGCTAAGGAATTTAATCTAAATTAGTTCTTTTTAACATTCATTTCCTACGGGACGCCATAGATCTAATGTTAGTAATTTCTACTTTGGTCACATTCATAATGTTAGCATTTTCTACTTTGGTAACATTTATAATGCATCAATGATAGTCATTTTCAGCATCTTTTGTGTAATGACTGAAACATAAGCAGAGGAAAAACGTTAAATTTTATATTTTAATATTCTCTTGGCACATTGTCTTGCGAGTATTGGTACCAACATATCAGTTACGATAGTAAAGAGATCGCTAAATAAATATGCGGAATTGTGTTTAATTTCTTGTTCCACTCGTGCAAGATTGAGTGTTTATCCGTGCATTGTCGATGGTTTTCTCTAATTTCCAGGACTTCCTGCATCTCAGATATCACATCGCACCAATTTTTAGCCACACCAAAGACATCGTATGAGTTATTTCAACTTTTTCAGCAATCTGTACTAAGTTAATAAAGTGTTTAAAGATATAATGCTTTAAGTAACACGCAATTTTTTAAATCCATATCCACTTTTAGTCGGAGGTTACATCGTGTTTCTCATTAATACTAATGGTTTACTTTAGTGGGTTTTTTTTTTTAAAGGCTTAGTGTGTGCGTGTGTTATTGCTGTACGAAAGATTGGCAAGACAAGTTTGTGGATTGTCACCGACATTATAGGCTCCCCTGATTACCACAAAGAATAGTTTGGGAACTCTGTAATAAAACTATCATTGTCATATTATGTTGTACACGTCTTTCGTTAAAGGGAAAATCCACTGGTTCTCTAGTCTGGCCCCCGTTATCTCGCAGGATTATCAAATAATGATTTGTTTTACCAGATTTTCAGTATTATCTGGATTATTGTCCTTTTTACCATGTTAAATTTAGCAACTTCCCTTAATAAATAATACGCGAATATGTTATTACTAAGAGTGTTTGGTCCGCGTTATTTCATTATTTCGTACTAGTACTATAAACTTTGAAGATTGAAAACAATCATTTCATACACCACTATGAATTGATTGTTAAATATTTCAAACGGGAAATATATATATATATATATATATATATATATATATATATATATATATATATATATATATATATATATATATATATTTCCACATCTTATTATCACTTATTCTACTACATGATCGATCCCTGTCATTATTCAGTATGTTAGGTTCTTGTGAGAGTGACAGATAAACAAACAGACAGACAGACAGACAGACAGACAGAGAATTATATCTTGCGGCTTCGAGAATTTTATATGTCCTCTATTGATATTCAACCCCAGGTAAAACGGAACGGTACTCATCGCCCAGTCTGCACGTACCAACCCCCATACCCTCTCGATGAGTCTATATCCTCCCATATAGATGGAACATAGTGGTGGATATAGTTGTTGTTGTTGTTATAGGGTTCAATGCCATTTTTCAGCACAAGATAGGCTATACATGACGGCCAGTATAATTGGTGGAGGGAGAACCCGGAAAAACCCCGGAAAGAACCACCGACCCACGTGAAGCTACTGACAAGCTTTCTCACGTACGGAGACTCGACCACAAGCAGAGAGTGGTGAGATGGCAGTGATCCATAACTGTGAGCGCTTTAGGCCACTGATGGATACAGGCATTTGTGCATAGCAAACACACCTGCATGGTGACCACATAATTAAATCTCATGTAAATATACCGTAACTCTGAGTGAAATGAAGGCATGCGAAGATTGAAATAGAAAGTTATACATCTACTACATAGTGTGTAACACATTACTCCTGTTACCTACAGAAAGATGAGTGTATAAAGTGATCGTATGGGTTAAGTAGTATCATAGTGTTCGATTTGCCTTTATTTGTCCCTCTTGGGTCCCTGCCACCCGTCCTCCCTTTTACCCTCCATGGCATACTTAGCATATAAGCGACCGTAGCATGTTTAGCAATTTTGATTTTGTCCACACACGTTAGCCAGTCATGGGGATGTAGAGACTCTAACGGGTGTCATTGTCCAAAAGGGCTCCCTAAAATGGACAATACGCCAGCCTTCGGTACTGCTTCTATTGATTTGGTTACATACGGTACTTTATCGTAAATGTGACTGAACGCAGTACTGATCGATACTACATGCATACGTTCGTTTACTATGTAATGTAACTTGCTTGTATCAACAGAAGCTTTGAATTGATATCCTCCAAAGCAATGTATTTACAGTGCGGTATATTCTCTATAGCATGGCTAATGATATTGTTCAGGCAAACAATAAATATATAGTTGATTTGTGAATAATTGCGCATTGACGAAATGCTTGCGGTGGTTTATAGTCAGGCCGGTGGCTCTCAAAGTATACAGACAGAATATATGGATATCTTTATCGACCAAATGATTGGAATATCTAATGTTAAACGGATAAACCGAGATCGTTTAAATGCATTATACAGGTTTATTAAGGAAGCACAAACAATGTTGTCTGCATTCTCATAAAAGCCAAAACATATTGACAAATTGTTTAACCTGGGAGTTAACATTAGAAATGAAACTACTAAACTTGGGCTGATTTTTAGGCAAATAAAAATAAAAGAAATCTATAGATATTGTGAATGAAAGTTGACGTCATTTATGACGATATCCAAGTGCAGCGTAATGAAACAAATGTTTTGGGTCTTATCGTTAAAAACACCAATGACACTTAGACGTATGCCAATGTGCTATAAGGAAAAAAGTCAATCCACCTGAAGAAGAAGAGAAATGTTTGTACGAAGCAACGTATAACGTTGCAGACAGCGTGAACACGGAGAACAATTTTCAGAAATTATCCAGGATATTTTCCAGCGTTCAGAGACATTGTATGCTATTGGATACAGCGCAAACCATACGATGAAACTAGAGTTGTCAGAATACCAGTGACGGGTCATGAGCTTATTTGGTTTAAACACGGGTTGAAATATGCTTTATTCGACTGTTGAACCGTTTAAGACGAAGCAAAAAATAATGAGGTATTTTGTCTGAAAATGACTTTTAAACTTCGATTTACCATATAGCCACAAGATGACGAATTATATATTTTATATCCAACCAGCATTAAAGACATTGGCACGTAGGAAATAATAAAGCAGCAATGGACATATAATCGCGGTGTTCCCCTTGATCAGATAAAACGCTCGTGTGTATAGATAGGAAACTAAATGGCATTGTTTGCCTTGGAAAATACGAACTCTGTGACATAGCATGCCATTATGAGTACTGTAAAATGCAAACACAGGTGTTACGTCATGGCCCAGGGGCACGACCATGTCTGAAATGTGGCATAGGAATCAAATCATATGACCAATTTTTCCAGCCCTGTGGATTTGTTCTTGAATACTATGATGTGCGCAAAAATAAACCGAAATCACACCACACGTTGCTGCACAAGCATAGACAGATACAACAAAAAACAATTAAATAGAAATAAATGAAAATCAGGACTGAAGCGATTCAAGTTTCTAATCTTGATACAATACAAAAAAAAATAAAACAAGTTATGGGCGAAATTTTTAATTAGAGAGACGCTTCAACCTCCCCTTAGCATAAGCGTGCATACTGTACCAAAGCTAAAACAGCCCGCATGGTAGCATGTGATACACATACCACGTCGTCTGATAAATACTGACATACTTGAATCATTGAGACCTATATTTGTACTGAATCTATCACCACAACCGGTTACCACTCCAGCAGCTGCAGCAGCAACAATAATAACAACAATAACAATTACAAATTAAACAACGGTACAACAAAATAAATTGCAAGTGAGCGTAATATCCGAATACCAAGTGATGCAATAAAAGCTAACATCCTTGCCATATTGCACAAATATGAACAAAACTGTCGTTGTCGTCTCGCATCTTTTATTGCTATAAAAACAGTTTAGTATGTTCGTGCAAAAACGCAGCAGATACAAGTTCCCTAATTCAAATTTCAAAACGTAGTGGTGAGTTGGAAAATCACATGGCAATCATCCCACTCACATACAAACCAGGCAAAGACTCTCAGCAGTTATTAACAAACATTAATTACTTGAACCTTAGTGGTGTTAAAAACTTTGGTCATGCTGACGTTAAAGCAGACATTGTCCTTAGCGCGCATCTGGTTATGCAGCTTAGCCGTGACAAGGATGGATTAAAACTAATACACCATGAAATTACAGTGGTTTCCGTGTAATTTTGAGCAGCAAAGCTATAATCGCCATCAGTGATGAAATTGACAGAGGCATTGAAAAATTCCTCGAAATGTTGGAGAGATAAACCGATATAGGATCAGGAAAGACTTTCGTAAGATAAAAGAAAGTCGCTATACATTTCTCACCGTATAAATCGTTTTCTGGATCTAGTTATATAGTTAGACTAGTATGGGCCTAAAAAGGTCAGTGAATAGCGTGAAAAATATTGACAGCAGATGTTTCGAATGACAATTTTGTCGACGTTATATCCGGCTAGTGACAATCAAGACCTGCCTCGAAAATACCAACATCACCTGTTACTCAGCTTTTGTGATATTTAATTTCCCGTGCAAGTTGCCAATAAAGAATTTTGCTCGGCTACCTAACAGTCACACTAAAAATCACCGCAAGAAATATCAATGCAGACGTTGCACGCATGTATTTAAGACTCAGTAACTTCTCACCAGTTATGACTTTTACTGCGGCGGTATCAGTGAAAAACCACAGTGCACAATAATGCCAGAGCCTAGTAAAACATTGCCAAATTTACTGCAGTACAAAGACAGAGTTACGCCCTTATATCATATAAGCTCATTATGAATGCCTGAATGTGTCAGTAGATTTGTGAAAAAGCTTTTACTGAAGGGTAAAGTCCTTCCACAGCACTGACTAGCACAGAGTTATGTAATTCGCAGTTGGGAATTTACCCCCAAAAATAAGAAATCCCTGTGGTGTTTCATAACTTGCGTGGGTATGATGGCCATTTAATAATGCAAGCAGTATCCACATCATCAAAATCACCTTGAAGCGTGATCCTCAACAACATGGCAAAATACATGACTTTTAGGCTGGGACAATTTCAGTTTATATATTCAATACAGTTTATGAATTACTCCTTGGAAAAGTTAGCTAGCGATGTGACAGTTCAGAACGTCAAAATCAATCGTCGATACTGTCTGATCAATATGAATTTGATAACAAGAAAAGGTGTGTATCTAAACGTATACATGAATGACTGGAAAAAAATTCTGAAATTAAGTTGCCACCAATCAAAGCGTTTTATTTATCGATGTCACGTGAAGGAATTTCAGATAATGGTTACGAACAGGTACAGAAAGTTTCTCTGCCTTCGAGAACAGAAACCTGGGTGATTATCACGATCTGTATCTACAAATTGATGTTTTGTTGCTCACTGATTTGTCTGAGAAATTTCGTGGTACGGCACGTGTACAATCTGGATCCTGTACATTACTTCTCGTCACCGGGTAAGGTTTGTGATGCGTTGTTGTCCAAAAGCAAATTCGAGCTGGAGTTACTGACATTGATCAGCATCTGTTAGTAGAGCGATCACTTCGCGATGGGTGTGAACATGCTGATCCAAGAGTTACATCGCGTATCTATTATCCTAATAACCTTTGCGAGTAAGCCACGATGCGGCCACCTCCAGCTGGTGGATTTTTGTGGATGATCCTGCGTACATGTATCTATAAAATCACATGCACGATCACAATATCAACAGTGTCCACGGATAGTAATTTGAAGTTGATCTGGAATATCCTGAGCATTTACATGAAACGCACACTAATTATCAGCTGAGACCTGAAGCGCTGTTGATCCCCGGTACATGCTCGTTCCTGTATCAGTGCTCGATCGTCCATGAGTTCGGCAGCAAATACACTAAATGCATCAAACTAGTACCAAATCTTAGGACCAAACAAAATTATGTATCACACGTGCGAAATCTGTAGTTGTACATGTGATTGGGTATGCGTGTAATTTGAATGCATCAAAGCTTGGATTTTTTCAGCAAGCTTGGATGGCCCATTACTTTGGATGAATACTGACCTACGCACAAGACCACAGATGAATTTGAAAAGGACTTGTTGAAACACATGAACATTGCCGTGTTTGGGAACACCACGGAGAATCTGCGCAAAAGAATCAACGTAGATCTAGTCTGTGATAGTGAGCAAGACAAACTTCGGAGGCTCATCGCTGTCCCGGCCTTTAAATACAAAAAGCTCTTTGATGGCGGACGTATTGCCCTTCACAGAACAACATCAAAAACTAACGCTCACAAACCCAGTCTATTTTGGTTGGTCGGTGCTGGACTTCCCAAAGCTACTCATGTATGAGTTCTACTCTAACAAGATCAAAACGTTTTATCAGCATCGGACCAAGATCGTGTGCACTGACTTGCTGCTGATGCATATCAACACCGATGATGTATAGGCGGAAATGGCACAATCAAGTTTGGTCAACGAATTTGATACTAGTGAGTATCTAAAAGAACATATTTTATTTGGTAATGCCTATATGTTGTTAGAAAGTTTAAAGGCTAATGCTTGGGTAAACCAATCGAAGAGAATTAGGGGCTGCGACCCAAAATGTACTAGAGTGTCGTCGGTGTAGTCCGATACAAAAAATCCAAAGATATGTTACAGTCGCGACAGACTGCACAAGAAAACCTCACAGGCCGGTTTGAACAAAACATTAGAGCCGCTGATTAAACTACCAAACGTAATTGCAGAACGAGGCCGAGTATATTAAAAAGATTACAAAGGCCACAGTGGAACAAGTGGCTGAGCTCAAAGGAACATTAAACGTACCCGGTCTACTTCGTAAGATATCCAAACTCACAAAAGCTCTTAAAAAGTGACCACAGCAACTGCAGATTCTATTAAGCATTCACCGTAGGCAAACTGAGGAAGTCAAAGAAAACATTAGAGAATCTGATGGTGTACTTAATGAGAACGTGATTTTACAAATACCAGAAGTGACACATAAGTACTTACCAGAGGTGTGAACACTGGCTCAGTTCTATTACGAAGAAACTCGACAGGCTGTCTGTTTTTATTCCTGTAAATGTCGTTCCCCCAGTTGGAAAGACTACATTATAAAAATGCCATAAATGACACGTGATAAATATACAAATTCTTACTGACCTAGATTGGTCATTATGGAGTTTACTGGAAAAAAACCAGTACTAAGTTTAATCATTTTAGAGCAACTCTTGATGCAATTAGGAGTGGACAGATTAAAGAAGATGAAGCATCATGGAGACATTTTATTAAACATTTAGTTCCTCAACCAGTGATGCAACCATAACTACATCAACCTCCTGAAGACCCTGACATTGAATATACGAAAGAGAAAGATGAACAACGCGTGCAGGAGGAAGAATAAAAATGTGTGCAAGAACAAGACCTATACTTGAGGTTAAACTAAAACGGCGGATAGCACTATAACTTAAACCAGATCTCGCACTAAAAAGGAAAAAGACGAATGGAAATCAATGCAAATAAAAAGGTCGGGTCGGCTACTGCTAGAAATACACTTTTCTGTGCCTCCTCCACCAGAAAACATGAAAAACAGCATCCCAAAAGGAACGTATATTTTGACTCTATGCTGCCATATTTTGAAGCTGAGCGTGACCTGGCACGTTATCACAAGAACCAACCACGACCACAAAAATACTAACCCCGTTTGAACGATCTTCTACATCACCGGTAAAGAAAGAAGGCATTATACATCCACGGCTGACGGAGAAGTAAACATCAACGAAAGCGACAGATATGTGTAGCATCTGCACCTCCATCCACACATGTAGCCACGGAGTAAGAAGAATGGCAGAGGTGGATGGATGAAAAAGAAAAAAAAAAGGAAGCGGCCTTGGTGGAATGTGTGACCCTAATAATATTGCTGAAAGATTGGAAACACAGTTCATACGGGCACAAACAAGAATCACAATGGTGGCTGCCAAAGACTCCACAATTTATACATCTACCCATGAGTCCACACTCACTTCTCTCATTGCCATCGAATCTAAGACGTATGAGGTCGATACTGGACGGTCGTTAGTAAGATGAGTTTTTGGTTGACCTAGTAACATTCCAGGTGATAAACACTATTTACGTGCGGAATACCAGATCGCGCCTGATGTTGTAATTATTTCAATGATGCAAGTCAATTTTATTTATGACGCTGTAAGTAGTAGCTATAAATGTAGGTCCGAAACGATTGATGTAGTTGTTCAGGGTTATATTCTATTTCGGTTGTCACCAGCCACGGAACAAGATGATTTAATATCGATTAGGCTCTCATCACCTGTATATCTTCCATGCCATAATAGTAAGTTGACACATATTCGATTTTCACTTGTGGATCCAGCCGGCATGTTGTGGATCTTTTCAGTGAAATGTTCACCAAAAAAACTGTACGTTTGGGATCGACCACTCTTTTAATAACAACAATGACGGCGGTGTGCGGACGTTTAAAACCCATTCGCGTAGGTAACGCGAGAAAACCATTGTGCATAATATATTACAGAACTGGACTCGGGGATGTTATTCGTGGATTATTTGCAGGCGCACCAGAAGGGCTCACAGCCTTATAATCAGTTAGTAAAGTCATTAACGAAGTCGATTAACAACGGTTGCCAGGTTGAAAGATTTATAATATGGTGGTGGATTTGGACGGTGAGTGGTACTAAAGAAAATCAATAATGTACAGTCTCGCCATGGCTCAGTTCAAACATGTATCTGATCCACCATTTGACATGGGAGAGCCTCTGTTAGTTGATTGACGCGAGAGAGATTGTCAGTATTACTCATATCACTCCAGGGATCCCATTCAATTAAAAAAAAATTGCATGTACAGGATAAATTGATGTTTTTTTTCCATGTGACATGTGGGGCTTTCTTCGAAGTTGAGAGAAAACTAGTACAGAATGACTGTACCGATTATCCCGCCAATACCACAGTTGGAATCGTTAAAAATGGCATCATAATGTTGTTTAACAGTGCACTTCACTCAATCGATGAAAAGGAAATCGATTCAGTTTCGGGCAACGTTGACGTGGCCATAACAATTATTGAACTTGCCAGATATAGAAACGATTACAGAAGAATAGGTGGATAAACGCTGATTTGTATTTAGGATACAACTGATAATGCGGATTCTCAACAGTATACAATTAGGCGACCTAAAACACACACCAAGCCTCCTAATTATATAGATGTCATTGGCACTAAGAGCACTTTTAGTGATGGACTTGTTGAGCGCCGAGTAGAACTTCGTGGAGCCTCACTGTAATTTTTGTGTGCAGGTTCTCTTTGTCACATATCTGGTTTTTGCAAAGATGTTCGCTACGTTATTTTAGAGCCAAACACAGTTCCATTAACCTGCAAAAATAACCCCAACGATGCAGTTAGGTGTGGTGCAGCTGCTGCTGATGGTAGAGTTGTATAAAAAGCCTTAACATTGTTGACGCCTGTTTTATGGCCTTTACTTTCTATAGAATCACCATTGTTGTCATTTATGCAGTCGGGAACAACTTCGTTTCTCGCACATACTACAAACGCTCACCCACCAACTAATATTAGGGAAAAGTTTACGTGGCAAATAAGTACCCAACATGGTCTTACTACACCAAAACACGTGTGTGTGTCATTTCAACTTACAAGTAGAGAAAATGTCCAAATTCATAGCAAACTAAGATTTGACCTCTAAGAAGTGACCGCGGTGTCTTTGCGGTTAAACAATCATCCAGAACCTTCTGACGATATTCGGCTTAACGTTACAACCAATCAACCTGCACGTGTATATCACAATCTGTGTACTTATTTGGAGCGACGTAAATACATTGACACTGGTTTGCAGATTTCCCAACATGACTTCATAACACTTTACCGGATTTATTTCTTTTCATTAGAACACTTGGAATTGTTCAGGCAATACGTTGCCGACATGTAAATTTATGTACTTGTTGGTATTTTATACCAACCTTTGACTCAGCTGAGACAAAAACGATCTCGACTTTGATTCAATGAGGACGCACTTGTTCGGATAACAGTTATTGCGCAAGAATGATCGTTAGATGTAAAACGTTCTAGCGTAATCGGTGTGTTTTTAAACGATCACAATACCAGACCAATGGAACGCACAATTGCTCGATATTTAAGTATTCCCGAGGCACAGGATTTTATAACTGTATAACAATTGTGCCAGTAAAAGAGATAATTGGTTAGAAGTGCGTGTGCTTATTGTGTCTGCGCGTGATGATGAGATCGAAGAAGTTCTGTATTTCGTGCATTGAAACCGGGTCCGCTGGTAACAAGACACATTACATTATCTGGGAGTGAGTTGGTGCATACATACATACATACATACATACATACATACATACATACATACATACATACCACACATCGTTTGAACTAGTCCAAACCACACTCACACTGGAGCAAAGGTCAGTCCATTTTTTCTGCCTATACCGCCCTCCTCCTAGTAGATAAAACAAGCTGGCTGACTCTCTCTTTTTGGAGCAGTTTCCGAATCTCCTGGACAATGACAATTCCATAAGTGGCAACCTGATTATTCTTGGAGATTTCAACTTTCACTTTGACTGTCCTGGAAACTCAAATACATCAAAACTCATAGATTCCATTAATGTTTTCAACCTCAAACAGTCAGTTAACCAACCCACCCACAAACATGGTCACATTTTAGACTGGATTCTTCATAGACCTGATGATAACATTCTACGGTCCTCCCCGGTATCCCATGACCTTGCATCAGATCACCTCTTCATTATATGCCATCTTGACGTAACAGTCCCTAACCCTCCACCTTTATCTGCTACTAAGAGAAACCTCCGCATGATTAATAGAAACAAACTAATGCACGACATCCAAGCTAACCTAACAACTTGCTTACCTCCTACTGCAGAACCACTCGATAACTGCCTGCGTTCAATGCTTGACAAACATGCCCCAGCTACCAAGTACAGAGTATCACTTAAAAAGTGTTCTCCATGGCATAGCAGTATTAGGGACCAGCTTCGCACTGCTAAAAGAGACCGCCTTAAATCTGAGAGGCTTTGGCTTTCCACCA
The DNA here is from genome assembly GCA_028554795.2 of Sinohyriopsis cumingii. NCBI lineage: Eukaryota > Metazoa > Mollusca > Bivalvia > Unionida > Unionidae > Sinohyriopsis > Sinohyriopsis cumingii. The sequence continues at coordinate 17,679,392 of CM068825.1, read as the reverse complement.
GACTCACTATTCATAAGTAAATCTGTGAAGCCGCTAAGAAGAATGTCACAAATATAGTCCATGCAGCGAAATCAGCCCACTAGACTATTAAGATCATGGAAAGTTTCAACTGCAAAGAGCTCTTCGAGATTACTAACAAGCTAATGTCAAGGAACAAATCTACACCACTTCCAACTACCTTCTCTCCAGTCGACCTTCCGGACATGTTTGCAGATTTCTTCCGTGACAAAGTAAAAACCATTAGAGATAAGCTTGACACCACAATTTCCATTGACTAATCGTCACCATACATTTGAGATACAGAATCTGAGCGGCAACCATTAGCAGCATTTGAACCTGTCTCCATGGATTTCGTAAGTACAATCGTGTTCAAGAGTACACCAAAGTCATGTGAACTTGATCCAATTCCAACATCACTGCTGCTTGTGTGCTTAGATCCAGTATTGCCTTCACTAACTGATGTTATTAATACCTCTCTCTCATCCGGGGAATTCCCATCATTTTTCAAAATTGCCATTGTAAAGCCTCTGCTGAAGAAACCAACACTAGACCATAACGATTTAAAGAACTACCGCCCAGTTTCTAATCTCCCATTCATATAAAAAATCTTAGAAAAGGTTGTTCTATCTCAGCTTGTATCTCATCTGAATTCAAACAGTCTTTTTAGCAATGTACAATCTGCATATCGCCATTGCCACAGTACTGAAACTACTCTTCTAAAAGTAGTTAATGACATTCTCTCTGCGTTGGATAGCGCAAAGATTACGGTCCTCACCCTCCTTGATTTGTCTGCAGCATTTTACACAATAGACCATGATATATTACTTCATCGTCTCCAGCATGTATTTGGCATTCATGATACAGCCTTACTGTGGTTCAAGTCCTACTTGGTCAACAGGACACAAATTGTATCTGCAAATGGGATACACTCCAGCCCAGTTGATCTATGTTGTGGTGTTCCATAGGGGTCTGTTCTTGGACCTGTTCTCTTCATTCTGTACACTCAATCGTTCTCAAGTGTCATAGATCATCATCCAGTGTCCCACCAATTATACGCCGATGACACCCAAATATACAAATCTAGCCACCCAACTGATGTTGATGCTACCATCCAAGGCTTCGAAAGGTGAATTTCTGATGTGAAATCATGGATGACATGTTACAAGCTCCAGACGAATGATGATAAAACCGAGGCCATTCTGATCACAACACAAAAACTTTCTCATTCACATCATTTACCTCAAACAATAAATATCAGCAACACCAACATTAAATTCACACAATCAGTACGAAACCTAGGTGTTACTCTGGATTGCACCAACATGTCATGAACATATGCAAGGCTGCATATCTTGAGCTGAGACGCATCAGCTCAGTTCGCAAATACCTTTCAGTTGATGCCACTAAAACACTTGTGTGTTCATTAGTACTTTCAAGACTGGACTATTGTAACTCAGTTCTGTCTGGTTCATCTCAATATCTGCTCCAGAAACTTAAGAAAGTTCAAAACACAGCTGCTCGGATCATACTTAGACTACCACGATCAGAGCACACCTCCCCGCTGCTCTTTACCCTACACTGGCTATCCATTCGATCCAGAATCAATCAAACACAAAATTTGTTCTCTGTGATAGTCAAGCATACCTATCCGACCTCACCCATGTGTACACACCAGCAAGATACTTACGCTCCACTTCTGACAATCGTATACTCATTATTCCCACTATGAAAACAAAGTTAGATGGACAGCGTTCTTTTGCATACCAGGGCCAAGCAATGTGGAATGAATTGCCCATTGAACTTAGACACAAAGACACAGTGATCACATTCAAGAGGGCTCTCAAAACTCACTTATTTCGACAGCAAGAACAAACTTAAAAACCTAATAATGTTTCCTATCTTAAATATTATCAACATGTTTTTTTTCAATGTTTTCTAATTTCATGGTGTTTGTTTTTGTAATCATATCATTATGTTTTTTTTTAATCTTATAGGTGTTGTGTAATGTTGTAAAGCGCTTAGAGCTTCTAAAGATTAGGCGCTATACAAAGTCCTTATTATTATTATTATTAACATTATTTGCATTATATATATATATATATATATATATATATATATATATATATATATATATATATATATATATATATATTTATAAACGACTATGTTCTGTCTGTCCTTTACTGGTGATGCGCAAATAGTCTAGAGGGTATGAATATTGGTGTGTGCAGGCGATATATGATGTGTGTTGTAACCGCGGACTCTGGTTCGAGAATCAGTAGAAGACGAATTGCAAATTATCTAATCATAATAATATTCTCTCTCTGTCTGTCACACACACACACACACACACACACATATATATATTCATACATGCATACATACATACATACATACATACATACATACATACATACATACATGCATGCATGCATGCATGCATGCATGCATGCATGCATACATACATACATACATACATACATACATACATACATACATACATACATACATACATACATACATTGTCGTTTTACCTTCCATCCAGATTACCCTACAGTAGGCTAAATCAATGAGCAACACTGGTATATCAATGAGTCATCCAAACCGCTAAAAATATATTTCGCCAAATCAGCCTATCATAGGTAACCGTTTACCTAAATCTAAGCGAGGCAAGCTAAAACTTTTCACAAACCAATATACTAATGAATCCTTCGATGCACGTGGAGATCAAATATGTAACACATATCTAACACATGATCATAAGGAGAGTGATTTATCCAGCGCATTCACGGTAGAGAAACTCGGTATTCACGGCGGCACCATCACAAAACAAAATTTGATTTATTTAATAACATTTCAAATTTATATGCATCCAGTGTGTGGAGGAGATGGAGAATCTTCACATGTGAACGAATCTAGATAGATCCGCTTAGCCAACCAAGCAATTTGTTAACAGTTGCAGAAGAACATTTTTGTTCCCCTTGCCATTAATTCAATCGCATTATCGTGACTTGAATGTCTTACAGACCCAACTAGATACTAGAAATCAGATGAGTAAAAAAGAAACTTAATTTATTCGCAGCTTTTGAACTCTTAAACCTGGCTACTTGAGTCAAAACTCGTTTGGCTCTTCATATTTATCTTTTTGAAGGACTTCCATTCCTAACATTTATAAGCAATGTTTAGTTGTCACAATTGGGAACATCATTTTTTAACTGGCAACATATGTCCATTATTGTGTTGGGGGCTATTAGACAATAAAATACCTCATCTCGTTCCTAATTTTAGAAACACGTCAAAGCCACGTTTCCCTTACCACTTTTACATTTTCTTTGAGTGATTAATGTTCCAAGAATTTTTGTGCAATTCATACTTTTAACATTTTTGGATCTTTACTTTTAATTGGCACTTTATAAAGTCGATTTTGCTGAGGTGAATTTAATTACTAGTACCTACTTACATATCATATCACTCTTGATTAAATAATCACGTCCTCGACATTTTGGATTAAAACTGTAGTACAGATGTTATCCGGGACAAATTTTGGGTAGCCATAGATGGGCGTCGTTGCTTTAACCCGTTACGTTTCCTTTCTTTCAGTCAGTTAAATAGGTCAGCTTAAAACAAGATAATAATCCTAACATTTTTATCCTTGATCCCACAGAGTATCTGAGGGATAAGAGATAGCTGACTGAGAAATGACTCTAGAGAAACTCAATAGTCAGGGAACGATACATATGGAAATAATATGCTGACTATACATAACTGTATTTCTTTCATGAACACAACTGGTATGCATTTACTGAGGCGAAAGGATGGAGAATTGATCAAATATAGGACTATCGTATCTCGCAGCAAATATGTTTTATACTCGAGGAAAAAGATTCACTGTACGATATCTCCCTTGCGGCCATAAAACTTCCATGACCACGTTGGCACAGTAGCGTAGCAAGAAATTATGCCACTCCACCCCGCAGAACTTAATTATGCAGCGCCACCCCCACCCTGAAAAAATTGTTTGACGGTAATTTTGACCCCCCCCCCCACTCCCCCGATCTGATCCCACAACCCACCCACACACCTTCTTTCTGGAGTTGTTTGAATTTGCTACGTCACTGCATTATCACTTTATAAATAATAGATATTTAAAATTTCATAGTTAGTTGCAAATTTTGTATTTTAAGTGTCATTTAATATTTTTGCAACATCTCTACCCTACTGCGTTTCAATTGTATGTATTCTATCTCCTTTTCCATGTAATGGTTCACTTACCTTTTTGAAGAAAATATTGCATTGATATGAAATATATACAGATGCTATTATCCGATAATGAGATATGTTGTAATAATAAGTGGACCAGAAATTTCGTTACACATACATTTAAGACAATAATTAGATGAAAGTAAAAGAGGAAGAAAATAATAAAATTGCGATGTTTCCAATTGAAGAGATCTACAAAGAATGTTTGTTTCAAATATCCGAAGGATTAGGGATGTCATTATCGAATGAAACTTTTGAACAATGTTTTATTGAGACCAGTGAATATATTCAGTGTAATATTTTTTCATCTAATGAATTATCGTCTTTGACCTCTGATAACTGCTGTGTTAAAATTATTGCGGTATGTAAGCCCTCTTAAACAATGACAATCAACGTCAGTTGGATAAAAGGTCGGAATAGAAAAGTTATAATGCCTCTAATCCATTTTTTTAAGAACTGACTGTCGAAAATGGAATATGTGAATCATACAACATCTGTACCAGCAGGACTACTTAGATACCAAATCGGCGTGAAGGTAATGAAGTTTGTGTAGGTGTGAGTTATTCTGATGTTTATTGCAATGACCTAGATTATGGAAAATTCTTGAATTCATTGTGAAGTCCACGATAAATAATTCGTGCAAGTAGCAAAAAGAAACAGAAGTGAATGTGTATAGCAATGTAAATCAAATACGTTCAAGTTTTATAACTTTATCTACTTAACGTACCATATGCTGAATACATTATTAAGTTAAGTGAATATCACATCTGAATATTACCATCATAAGTTTGATTGGTCATAATTTAAAGTAGATGCAATTGCACGGCAACATCATCAGTAGCGGGATTGTTAGATCATATAAGTATAGTTGATGAGACAGGTCTGGTATTGTTCGTGCAAAATATTGCAAAGCAAATCGCACCAATCAACACTGAATTATTTGCGTCAACAAACTTACTGAAAACATAAAAAAGAAACGATTTACTGTCAAGAAAACGAGAAATTCAAAACACGAGAAGCCAAAGTGAGAAAAGACTATGATGCAGATTGCATTCAAGTATACATGCGTTAGAACCTTTAATGAGGAAGTGATCCGTCCTTTTATGTCTAGTGTTTACGGTCACTTCTCGTAAAATAAGAGAGATATATTGATCCAACTGAAAAGTCAAAAACCATTAACAACGCTATGGTTATGGATCAAATTTATTATATAAACTAACGCATAAATCATACTACCAATAAACGTTCCTCAGACTTCTAATGGAAACAAATCACACGTATCACTACAAAAATGCCTCATTCTAATTTAAGCAGCAAACTTAAAATGTGTCTAGTGCAAAAATGAATGATTTAGCATCAATGTTTAAATTGCGTATGGTCATATTTTAATTTTTAAGGTGATTACAAACACATGCTAAAATACAGTTTTAACAAGTTTCATGGTTATTCGGATTTTTCAATCCGATACGTACCGAGACTGATCTATTAGTAAATCTTGTTAGTAAAATGTCTTACTTTTTCAACACATTTAGTAAATATATGAATAATTCCTTAAAATGTCTTAATTTTTGAACACATTTAGTATATATTTGGCTAATTCCGTAAAATTTATTAATTGTTCAACACATTTAGCAAATATTTTACAAATTCCTTAAAATGTCTTAATTTTTCAACACATTTGGTAAATATTTGACTAATTCCTTAAATGTTTTAATTTTTTAACACAATTAGTAAATATTTGACTAATTCCTTAAAACAACATATTACCCACATGATATCTTTGACTTGATTATCACAAGACAAACTCTTTTTGAGATTAACCAAAGAAAAGTGATTTACCGGCACAACAAATTATAAACTAGTGAGGCAATACATAAAATAATGTCACTTCCTTTGACCTCTGATCTTCTAACTTTAACCTAGTCGTCGACAATTATTACGTAATTTAAAGGTAACTATAATATTGCTACAATTACCAATGCCAGTAAACAGTAATATTGCGGAGATTTCTGGTGCCTGATAAGGTGATATGCAAGCCAGAATCTGACCTCAACACTGGCTGTTAGATCATGATACCTTAAAATTCACCTCTACGCAGAATACTTCTTTTGCCACAGTAAAGAAAAATGTTCGTGATCAAGAAACCGTATCTCAAATGTTGTTGACAGCTAAAATCCATAACAAGTTTATCTTTTCGTAGCACCTACCTTAATTTACAAATAATAATGATAAAACAATAGCTACCTGTCAAATAGGAGATGTTCCATACATGCTAAGGGCGTACATGGAAAAGTTAAATCCATATCTTGAAATATTTAAGATGAAACAAAACTCAGATGAATACTTAGAGAAGATACGTTGTCTGGTTACAAAGATGTCATTTATTACACCTTTATGAATCAAAGAGATATCCAGTCTGGCATTTAATGTCAATATCTATGTTTCAGGAACCAGCATCAGTATGATAAGAAGTAAAATATATGGATATAAACGTGTTTGTTATTTCTTTTCTCGTGTGTGTGTGTGGTGGTGGGGGGGGGGTTAAGGGTGGTGGTGTAGGATTCTGCTGTGGCAAACCTTCCTGCCCATAGATAATGAACATGGAAACGATTTGACAAGGCCTAAGGAGAAAAACGATAATAAACACACACTGATGAGAAGAAAATGATTACTATAAGCCTCGTGTGAAAGGTAAATATATGCTTGTAATCGTTATCATTAGGATTGTTTTTTATTTCTATTTTCATTTTTTTATTTTTTTATTTTAGGAGATAGATGTGTTTATTGATTATTAACAGATATGTATAAACGTACAGAGACGAAAGTTTAGTTGCTATTGAATTAAACCGTTACGTACATAGATCTTTATCAGTTTAAAAGTTTAATCACTCTGTGGTCGTTAGTATTGTACGGTTTAAGTTCAGAGTGGCAGTTCAGAACGATGATCCTGTAAGTAAACGTTTACAATTAGCCGTGAATTAGTCGCACATATAATGGGTCTATGTAGAAAGAAATACTGTGAATCATGCATATCCACATATAGAATGGGTCCATGTTGAGAGAAATACTGTAAATCATACATATCCACAAATAAAATGGGTACATGTTGAAAGAAATACTGTGAATCATGCATATCCACACATAGATTAGGACTAGGTAGAGAGAAATAACGTGAATCATACATATCCACACATAGAATGGTTCCATTTTGAGAAAAATACTGTGAACCATACAAATCCACACATAGAATGGGTCCATGTTAAGAGAAATACTGTGAATCATACATATCCACACATATAATGGGACTAGGTAGAGAGAAATAATGTGAATCATACATATCCACACATAAAATGGGTCCATGTTGAGAGAAATAATATCCACACATATAATGGGACTAGGTAGAGAGAAGTAATGTGAATCATACATATCCGCACATAGAATGGGTCCATGTTGAGAGAAATGCTGTAAATCATACATATCCGCACATAGAATGGGTCAATGTTGAGAGAAATGCTGTAAATCATACATATCCACACATAGAATGGGTCTATGTTGAGAGAAAAACTGTGAATCATACATATCCACGCATAGAATTGGACTATGTAGAAATAAATACTGTGAAACATGCATATCCCAACATAGAATGGGTCCATGTAGAGAGAAATTATATGAATCATGCATATCCACGCATAGTACGGGACTATGTAGAGAGAAATGCTACTGTTGTTGTTGTTATAGGGTTTAACGCCATTTTTCAGCACAAGATATGCTATACATGGCGTTCAGTATTAATGGTGGAGGAAGAACCCGGGAAAACCCCGGAAAGAACCACCGACCCACGAGAAGCTACTGGTAAGCTTTCTCACATATCCACATTGGCCGAGCCCGAGAATCGAACCAACGCAGACAGAGGTGAGATGGCAGTGATCCGTGACGGAGAGCGCTTTAATAACACGAAAATTAGATGATCATCGAAACTCAAATTTATTGTGTTGATAACAGATGCAGATAAATTACCCAAACATTTTAAGGGTTTTAAAGAAGTACATCATGTTAATAGACTTGACAGTCATCTCTTTGTTAAGAAATAAAAAGAAGCTTGAAATATATAAATTACCTGCCTTAATATAGACTCGATAAATAATTAAGTCTGTGACAGCGAAAGGAAACAAACAAACATACATAAAAGAACATCAAATAAACCATTAAAAGACATCTCTCAACCGAATCCAAAAAGTCAGAAATGGAATATTCTGGACCAAAACATGAAGATTTGTAAATGCATATATGTATACTTACAAACTCAAGTAAATATATTTGGTAGGTTCTGAAACACTTGCGAAAAATACTAAATACTAGGGAATCGGATTTCTGAAAAGGTTGTAAAATGTCTTAAACTCACGAGGATACGATTTTAGAATTGGACATGTGTTTAACGAGGGAAAACTCTAGTGTCTTATATAAATTATAATCTACTTTCCTTAGTACGTCAGTTTATAGCAGCATTATAAAATATGCACATTTACGCATACACCAATCACGATTCTGAGGTGTAGTAGTGACTTTTTATATTAATCGGTGATACGTAAATATCACATGTCTGAATGGCTGACAGCGTGATGGGTTGACCACTTGACGGAGCGCTGACCTCCCTTTCGTGCGTGATCATGAAAACAGATTGATGGTAATACCTAGCCTCGAATGTGAACTTGGGCTCAATAGTCACCCGACTTTATTCATCCTTGTAAGTGTGGCACAATGGAAAAAACATTAATGAAGGCTAGGACCCCCGCCGGCAGGCTAGACTTTCGAAGAAAAAAGTAAAATTATGAAAAAATTTGTTGAAAAAATTAAAGACATAATTATAATGTTACTTTATTTTAAATATTAAAAAAATCAAAACAGCTAAACACATTTTAAACAGGTTAAAAATTTAAAAGCAATCTAACATTACAAACTGAATATAATACTTTTAATAAATTTTCAACATATTTTTAAAAAGGTTAAGATTTGCAAAAATTAAAATATACTTCAATTAAAGTAAAATAATAAAATATATGAATATATATTGAAAACAATGTTAGTTAAATAAATTTAACGATTCCAAAGCAAGTGAGAAGAACACTGAAGGCGTGTTTAATGCGTATTCCAACGAAGACAGAACGAAGAATCATAGATGTGCCAAACTGAAGCAGAATCATAATGAAACGAGTTTGGTTCAGTGACAAACCAGCTAAACTCAATGACTCATCAGGTATCAAACATAAATAAAAACGCAAAAACCTATGTAGCATTTCACAGTAGATCAAAGCCTAACAAATTTATTCCTAGGGGAGAGAAAAATAAGCCATTTAACGTTCATTTGATATTTTACAAACCAAATTCGGACAGGAATTAACCCAAAGCATGAACTGGAGGTTGAACAAGATGCAAAGTGCCATTACGATGGAACGAAATGTATGTCAAGATTCGTGGCGCCATTACGATGGAATAAAATGTATGTCAAGATTCGTGGTGCCATTACGATGGAACAAAATGTATGTCCAGATTCGTGGCGCCATTACGATGGAACAAAATGTGTCTAGATTCGTGGCGCCACAAAAAAAGAAGTAATAAATGCTTAAATGTTTTCAATTTTACTGGAAAGTTACCAGCACACAAATACCATGTCTGAGACTAGACAATCCAACAAATATATTCCCTGAAAAGGGATCAATGTCTTAAAATTATCGTTAACAGTTAAAACGCTGTTGTGCTTAATAGTTTGAATCTATAAGCGTGTCAGACTCAAAGTCTGCATGCTGAGCACCAGTAGAATGCAATAATAATACTTATCAAACTGATATAGAATGCAATAATAATACTTATCAAACTGATATAGAATGCAATAATAATACTTATCAAACTGATATAGAATGCAATAATAATACTTATCAAACTGATATAGAATGCAATAATAATACTTATCAAACTGATATAGAATGCAATAATAATACTTATCAAACTGATATAGAATGCAATAATAATACTTATCAAACTGATATAGAATGCAATAATAATACTTATCAAACTGATATAGAATGCAATAATAATACTTATCAAACTGATATAGAATGCAATAATAATACTTATCAAACTGATATAGAATGCAATAATAATACTTATCAAACTGATCTAGAATGCAATAATAATACTTATCAAACTGATATAGAATGCAACAATAATACTTATCAAACTGATATAGAATGCAATAATAATACTTATCTAACTGATATAGAATGCAATAATAATACTTATCAAACAGATATAGAATGCAATAATAATACTTATCTAACTGATATAGAATGCAATAATAATACTTATCAAACTGATATAGAATGCAATAATAATACTTATCAAACAGATATAGAATGCAATAATAATACTTATTATATGCTCATTTTTCCCCCGTTAACTTTACATTGTCAGAATCGTGCAGTATTACCCGATATTGAATCCGCGCGACAATAAACATATAGCATTCACGTGCATAAAGGGACTACTTTCTATTGTAAACAAAGAATGGACGCAGACGCCAGCACTTTTGATTTGTACACAAATCATGTACACTCGCGTAAGTGGCTTTTTACATTGTGGTTGTTTAAATTTTTTCTGAATGAACTAAAACAAATGTTTCGTGGACTGTCACATACCAGCTGCTTTGGCACATTCCCCGTTGATACAATGTTACGGATTTAGGCTAGCTACAGTATATAACATACGCAAGATAAGGTCCTTACAAATAATATACAAGTGACAAGTCATATACTCTCCTCTTTAGCTGGTGATAAGAATGGCAAAATAAAATATACTTACAGTTTTACATCCTGAATTTCCTCAAAATGTATTTTCTTAATTCTGCAAATCCGAATTACATGAGCCATATCATAGGTTTTTAATCTGGATTACACATTTCGAAATTGTGCTGTAATTTCAATGATAAGTGCACTTGCATCCTCCTTACTGCACTCAAAATGAAATAAGCATTAAATTCCGAAGCGTCTTTTTGATAATTGCATTTGAAAGACTTCATATTTTTCCCACATTATGATTTCAAACATTCAATAACAGAAACAGAAACACATTAGCAGATGTCAACACGCTTCTCCCTAGCTTCTTCAATCTCATGTATTTAATGTGGAATCGTCACATACAAATCCAGTCCATAATCACGAAATTTCCTAGATTCGAGAAAAATACCAAAATCTATTCATTCCTGATCAAATGGAAAAAGTTGTTGCAATGCACACTCATTCACAATATGACTCCAAATTTCAATTTTAACTAGACACACCATTTTCTTTCGAAGGTTATGTCGAGCGCGCGACCAAGTTCAAATTTATATGGGCGGAGTTACGTGCGCAGTAATAATGTTGATTTGTATAATGATGAATATGTTCTTGTGTATTTAGTTTGGAATACGGCATACGTTCATTTACATTGTTTCTTGTAGTGTATTTTGTTTATATAATTAAACCTTAGGTAGAATTAAAAAAATGAGCATATAATAAAAAAAGGTTGCTGCATTTGTATGGGAAGATATGAACTCGTTTTGTCGGAAGGATATGCTACACTCCCAAGGTCGTGCAGTAATCCATCCAAAAAACTCGTTCATATTTTCCCATACAAATGCAGTAACCTACAATTATCAAACAGATATATCGTGGACTAATATAATAGTTAAACACGTTCTTTCGAGATCTTGAATATATGTATATGTGCTCAAAGTTATAAAAAAGACAACAGTTTTAACTCAAGTAGCGTTAGTCATGCATGTGGGAAAATAAATAAAAGAAAAGGTAGGGACCATGATCATTCGACTGGAGTGTAAAATTGCCCTGCTCATATCGACTGCAGTTTAAAGCTAAATATCCAACCTGTATCCCCAGGTCTATTTACAACTTACCTTGGTATAAAGCCATGTGTTTATAAAACAGCTTGTACACAATGATATTACGATGTAAAAATAATACCGAATATCAATGGATTACAATTTGTATCTGATGACTGGAAGTATTCTCAGAGGGAACATTAGTAAATGATTGCAATAAGTATCTAATGATTTGAAGTTGGGGCAGAGAGGATGATAGTAATTGATTAAAATTCGTATATGACGCTTGGAATCTGAATCTTGGAAGTGGGGGCAGATGGGATAATATTAATTGATTACAATGCGTATCTGTCGATTGGAAGTTGGGGCAGAGAGGATGATAGTAATTGATTAAAATTCGTATATGACGCTTGGAATCTGAATCTTGGAAGTGGGGGCAGATGGGATAATATTAATTGATTACAATGCGTATCTGTCGATTGGAAGTTGCTGCAGAGGGGATAATAGTACTTGATGATAAAGAATGTCTGATGATTGAAAGTGGGGTTAGACAATATATTAGTTGTTGGTGTTGTGGACCTAACGCCATTCTTCAGCACATGATAGGCTATACATGGCAGTCTGTGCAACTGGTTGAGAAATAACTCAGGAAATCTCCGGGAAGAACCACCGATCCATTGGAAGGTACCGATAAGCTTTCTTGAATAATTGCATTGGCCGAGCCCGAGGCACGAACTGAGGCGGACAGTGGTAAGATTGCAGTGATCGGTAAAGACGAAAACGTTAAAGCACTCTGTTACCCGGGGCTCCAGCAATAATAGTAATTGATTCCGATGCGCATCTGATGATTAGAAGTGGTGTCTGAGGGGACATATTATCATACCACATAAACACGAACAAGAAGATCGTGAATTCTATATATCGTTAAATGATGAGATGAAATATGATTATGAATAGGATAAAACAAACTGGTCAATAAAATACTAATGCACCGATAACTTCTACCATTAGGTAATGTGTCAACATTTAGCAAATTTAGATGGTCAGATGATAAAGTAGAGAGTTGTACGAAAATATAATGCAAGTCCCGATAATAGTGACATGAACTGCATAATTGTTGTGGATTTGTGAATACAAAGTAAACTGTTAAAACTACCCATTTACTTCTGAGAAATGAATTCAAGATTTTTTTCTCCACTGCAAAAGAAATTGATAAAAGATCGTAAAGGTACAACTGTTCCTACGTTATTGACCACACAGAAAAACAACAAAAGGTATATTATAAATTACAAAAACTTAAGTATCTAATGGTCGTAAAGGTTTAGAAATGAAAGAAATTAAAAATCCTGCACAGGAAAAAAGTATACTTTAGGTTCTTAGGTCTACACAAAAGATGTTAGCAATCCTGAGAATAGTAATGTTCAAAATACGTCTTGTAGTTATTATACGTCAGTTTGTTTATCATATAGAAATAACTCGTAAGCCATGCCACCAAAACCTTCTTCATTTGCGTTTCCATTCTGTAAAAACAAGATCAACTTATACAATTTGTTTGGTTTTGAATGTTTTCCATACATTCTATCTCTGTTATAGCTTGGTTGTGTTTGATTGACCTTGTAGATCTTCGAATTTATCTATAAAGTTAGCTGAAAGATGAATATCTGTACGTTCTGGTCATTGAATATATAGAGGAGGGCTATGTTTGTTGAGTACATGTAAAAAGAATCTTAAATGAGTAATGATTTAATATTGAATTTATTCATCGAGTTAAACAATTTCACTCTTTTGCCAGCCATGGCTATAAATTATTCAGTGAGTTACATCAATTTAATATTAAATCATTATCCATTCTGAGATTCTGTTCATAAGATAGTTTTCGTTTAAATTATACAGAAGAACACAATTTATGATACTTCTTGCTGGCTCAAACGCTTAATCTTTCAAATCGTGCATGTGAACAAATAATCCCAGACTCGAGTGGAAGCAGTATTGAATAATTTGATATTTAATAATATTGGAAAATATCAATTGTAATACAAAACAATTTAAAGAGCAATTATCCTTCTAATCAATATAACGTTTGTCTCCCACAGGATTCTGTTTCAAAATTGGACTGCTGATATTAATTCTTTGGTATTGTTACATAGTTTACTTTGTTAGGTCTTTTAGAAGCAGCAGCGAACATACATGAATTCGCATGTGGCTGTTTAGAAATTTTGTAACGAAATGTGTATTGATTCTACTATGACAGTTCATCACCGATGCAGTATTTTTTTGCCAGAAGAAATGCATTCATGTTGTTGGATATTTCTCAGAAAGGGTTGCAGAAACTTTGCAAGAAGTAGAAGTGTTGCTGAAAATTGAGGAGCTTTGCCGGTGTTTATCATTGACTGGTTAGATGTTTTTGTGATCAAATCTTTGCATAATATGATAGTAGTAAGGTGGGCCACTATACGTACAATGGAAATTAGCATTACGGAGACCCCTGGGCCACTATACGTACAATGGAAATTTAACATGGCGAAAAATCGTGGGTCAATATACGTACAAGGGGATTTAACATGGCGAAAAATCGTGGGTTAATATACGTACAAAGGGAATTAACATGGGAAAAAAATTGTGGGCCGATATACGTACAAGGGGAATTTAACATGGGGTAATAGAGTTTGGGGATTGTTTAGAGACAAAGGGGAATTGAATATGGGATTTTTTTTTTTTAAATTTTTTTTTAAAAAAGGGGTAGGCAATGGAAAGGCTATCTCTTTTCGAGAAATATGGCTGGCCCTGAAAAGGGCCTTTGGGTTTTCTTCTGCTTCTAGTTTCTTCTTTTTCTCCACCAAGTTCTTATTTTATCTCCAACACTCTTTCTCTTCTTTTCTTTCTTTTTTTCTCCTGCTCTTCTTTCTTCTTCTCTTCCTCCTCTTCTTTCTTCCTCTTCTCATTTTCTTCTTCTTTTTCAATCTTTTCGTTCCATTTGCTTATTCTTATTCTTTCCTCTTCATCCTCCTTCTCCTCCTTTATCTCTTTCATGACACCACTAATCTTGTCCTTTACCTTTTTTAAGTTATTAATTTCCATCTTTACACGATGGGGACTATAGGAATAATGGTCTTCAACCAGTCTTATCAACATCTGCTCCATCATTCCTAAGTTGTCTAAAACGTCTTGTAATGTTTGTATTTTGTCAATTTGGTTAGAAGCCATCTTCTTTTTTATTCTTTGCAGAATGGTTTGAACGACGAATACTGTGGGTTCTTATACTTAAGGCGCGTACGTGAAGGAAAACATCCCCCTAAAACGTAAAATTGATCTTACCTAGATCATGACCAAACAACGCGCGAACGTGAAGGAAAACATCCCCTACTTTTTCATTTCATATAATAAAACCCAAACTATACTCTCCACATACGCTAAGAAACAATAAACAAATCCATAATCTACTATCCACACATTCGTACGTGAGCGGGTACAAACACAAACACACAAACACATACGCTAAGAAACAATAAACAAAATCCATAATCTACTATCCTCGCAATCGTACGTGAGCGCTTACAAAACCCAAACTATACTCTCCACATACGCTAAGAAACAATAAACAAATCCATAATCTACTATCCACACAATCGTACGTGAGCGGGTACAAACACAAACACACAAACACAAACACACAAACACATACGCTAAGAAACAATAAACAAATCCATAATCTACTATCCACACAATCGTACGTGAGCGGGTACAAACACAAACACACAAACACAAACACACAAACACATACGCTAAGAAACAATAAACAAATCCATAATTTACTATCCACACAATCGCACGTGAGCGGGTACAAACACAAACACACAAACACAAACACACAAACACATACGCTAAGAAACAATAAACAAAATCCATAATCTACTATCCACACAATCGTACGTGAGCGCTTACAAAACCCAAACTATACTCTTCACATACGCTAAGAACAATAAACAAATCCATAATCTACTATTCACACAATCGTACGTGAGCGGGTACAAACACAAACACACAAACACATACCCTCACACTATCTTAAAAAAGAGTTAGTGTTTATATTCACACTACTCTACCTACACATTGGCAAATTGATGGTTATTTCTTTTCTAGAGTATTGGGTAGCCCTGAAAAGGGCTGTTTTTTTTTTGGAACTTCATGGACACCTGGTTAATGGTGGCACCTTCCAGGCCTGGCGCCACATACACATCTTATCCCCCAGATACTTTTTACTTTTTTGGGGGAGAGAGCAGAGGCAGGATATGTCGCTTCAGAATCCCAATTTTCGCTCTCTGGGATTCTGAAATTTATTCTTCTTCTCTTCTTTTCCTTCTCCTCCTCCTCTTCTTTGTTTCTTCTCTCCTCCTCTTTGTATCTTCTTTCCTCTTCTTCTTCTTCTTTATATCTTCTCTCCTCCTCTTCTTTTTTTCTTCTTTCCTCCTCCTCTCTTATCCTTCCCTCCTCCACAATGGCTTCCGCGGCCAGTTCATTCAACAGGCGCCTGGCATATTCCTGATGCACATGAAGTTCCAACAGTTTAGACAGTCTCGTGTTCATTTTTGGTGTTGATCAATCAACAAGGGTAGCTAGACTTCCCAGCGAGTTTCAATTTATAGTGAAAGCGCGGACGTGAAGGAAAACATCCCCCTAAAAAACATAAAATTGATGTTACCTACATCATGACCAAAAACAACAACGCGGTGACCTAAAAGAAACACTCACTTTTTTATGCTACCCATCACTATTTTAAAATTTTTTATAAATCACTTCAATAGACTATCCACATACGTAAAGCAATCCAATCTAACCTCAAATCTACACCTCAAACACCAAATAAAGACATCATTTTAATCTACTATCCACACCAATGTACTTGATCACTTACAAACACACAAACTCACAAACACATACCCTCACATTTTATTAAAAAGAGTTAGTGTTTATTTTCACACTACTCTACCTACACACATTGGCAAATCGATCGTTATTTCTTTTCTAGAGTATTGGGGGGTAGCCCTGAAAAGGGCTGTTTTTTGTTTGCTATGGCATTTTTTTAGTTTCTAAGAATGCGATGTCCTCTGAGGATAGACTTTCTGGCGATAGGTCTGCTTCTTCGGAAAGAGAAGAAGAACTCTTTGGTGTCGATACGACAATCGACAAAGCCTCTGTCAGCTTCAGGTTGCTACTGCTGTTGTTGTTGTTGTTGTTGCTGCTGTTGCTGCTGTCTCTGAAGTCTGTACTTCTCTGTCCATTCTTCTTTGTCCCTGTTCATTTCTTCTCTGAAGAGCTCTTCTATCAGGTCTTCAGTGATTTTTAACATTCTCACATTCTCTATTTCTTCTGGCTTCGGTATCAGACTGTGTCTGACCCTATGCAAATTCACGTAGGCTTCGTTGAGTTTAGCTAGTTTGGAGCACATCTTCTTAGGAGGATGAGTCGACAATGGATGGTTAGACTGGAAACAACCCGGTTCTTAAAGTCAAAGCGCGGACGTGAAGGAAAACATCCCCCACACGGTTTTTGAGTCGCAACGTTTAGTGAGTGTCATGAGAGGGATAGTAAGAAATGAAAGAGCATCAATCCAACATTCTTATAGCTAAACAAAAGACAAAGGCATTTTTTTCAAAACACAACATTTTTTATTCAAAAACCACTTAACACTAAACAACAACTCTAACATTTTTAACAATAATCCAACAATATAACATCAAACAATTTTTTCAAAACACAACATTTTTTATTCAAAAATCACTTAACACTAAACAACAACAACTCTAACATTTTTTAACAACAATGCAACACTAAAAGTTTCTCCACTAGGTAAAGAGGGATAACAGTCTTCCATGGTTTTTAGTAATCTAGGATGACTTCTCTCAAACTGTTGATTTCTATGGTATTATCGAATTCTGCATACAGGATGACGTTCACCGTTTCATCAGGGTCTCGGTCTTTAAACTGAATTTCCACACGAATCTGGCCGGATTTTATAGGGTGGAAATGTCCCTCGTCGCTGCCTTGGTCTGGAGTGAAATCGAAAGCCCACAAAGCGTAGCCTCCTGCATAATCCTCGTACGTAATACCGTGACTGGTATTGGTTCCTAACTGTCCAGTGGCTTCGTACAGGGACAAGTACGATCTCAAGTAGTTCTTCTTGGTAAAGTCAGGTTCGAAAGGTCGGGTACACAAGGTCTTGCCATCGCGACTGACTTCGATTTTGGACACGCCAAAGTGTTGAAAGTAGAAAGGATTTTTTTCGGCAGCTCCGTTGAAGGCTGTATTCTCGACGATACCAACGATCAAACGTTTGGGTAACTGTCCTTGGAACAGATGATCTTCGATCATGGATCGCTGTCCCTTGGGAATGGTGAAGGTTTTCACTTCCACGCGTCGTATGGGATACTTGGCGGTCGTTCTGCTCAACGTCTGACTGATGTCGTTTCCCACTTTAGGTAACACTTCCACACGGCGTACTATATAGTCTGGCTTCTAGGATTTTGGTTTTGTAACCGTCACTATCAGCCATCAAATGGAAAGCGGCACTGCTACGATTCAGTCTCAGACGGACATCCACCCCGTTCAGCAAATACTTTTCTTGCAACCACATGTCCAAATGCAAACGATCCATCAGTTCTAAACTTGTGTCGGCTCCCGTGATTCTCTTTCTTCGTTCTACAAATCCATCATTGTTGTCTTTCTTTTCATCAGTTTCCAATATTTCAAACTTGGTAGGTTCGTCAGCTTCCCATACCACACAGGCATTGAGATGAGTGTTCTTGGCATCTATTCCGTACGTCAAGAGATTTTCCAGGTAGGCACGATAAGGGTAAGTATCCATGCTGCTACTGACCAGTTTGTTATTCAAGTACAAGTCCACTCCACTGAACAAGGAATGCATGAAATTGTTGACGGGAGCTACTGCTTCATCGTCTATAGCACCTCCAGTCTTATCTAGAATTTTGACTTTCAGGTACAAGTAACTGCTATTCAGATCGATGTAATCTTCGGGCTGTCCTTTGATTTCAAACTCGATGGGAGCGGAATCGGTCAGTGAGGAGACGGGGTGAAATTCCACCCACTGGGATTCTTGCATGGTCATCATGGTAGGGGGCATGGCAAACAGGTCCAGTTCCGTCTTGGAACAAGCGCAAGATTCTCGGTGCATCATTTTTTTGTCTCTTTTCTCAATAATCGAAAACGTCTAAGTCTCGAACGGTTCTTCTTTTCTTGGCCTTTCTCGCTTGAAGTCTGGTGAAAGGGTGTTTTCTTCGTCGTCTCTTTCTGCCTTGTCCTTGCTGAATGCCTGACTCGGTAGCGTGCAGGGCATTTATAGGTGTTTCTCGTTGGCCTAAAATGTCTTTGCCCGTTTGCAGCAAGACAATTTTGCCTGCCCTCATGAAGGCTTCTTTAGGGTTTTGTTTGTCGATGATGACATTTTGGAGAAATTCTTTGCCTTGCGTCAGTGCCGCATCTTTCAAGGCGTGCAATCCACGTGTCACCATCGGTTTCAACACCGGGGCCACCGAACGAAAGGCCGATTTTAACATATCTCCTAAGCCGTGTCCTCGCTGTCGAGCAACCCCTCGGTGCACTGGATACATGACTTATTTACGAGTCGTGACAGAACCGTTTTCGAAAATGGAGTTTCACCGTGACTTTTCCTTTGGTGAATGGAATATTTTGTCCCAGATCTCCTTTTATAGCAATGTTGACCGTGTCCAAATACGACTTACTGACAGGCAAATAGTGACGATGTACAAATTCGCGGTGGACGTGGTAAGTGTTTCCACCTTCCTCGTCAGCGCCCGTGGCAGAATCTACTTTGAAAGGAATGACACGCAGTAACGGTACGGAGGTGTGTCCCACCACGTTATACTCCACCACATCGGAGTACACAAACATCAAATTCAGTCCTTGGTTCAGTTCTACCGGGGCACGAAATAACTTGCTAAAAGACTCGTTGTCGTAAACGATGGGTAATTCGTTTTTCTTGATCATGGTCTTTCTCATGTCCATGTCTCCGCCCAACATGTCAAACAATTCAGGACAAAATAAAATGGACATGATTTTACTCCGTTCAAATTTCATCAAGAAGCGACTAGCTGCTTTGTGGTACTCCATGGTGACACTTTTGTTGACATGCTCCAAAGCTTTCAGAAACACGACATTAAACATGGAGGTTATGGTGCTGACCAAATGTTGACCACTAAAATAATAGCCTGGGGGAATGAACAAGTGATAGGTGGTGTACTTTTGATTTTGTGTACGGGTTTTCTTGTCATATTTGACATTGCTATCCATCCACTGTTGCATTTGCTCGTCATGAACTTCTACATCAAAAAAATTTTGATTGGGAAGGACATTGAGGACTTGGGTCGGGTGAATCATTTCTACTAAAGCCACTTCCCAATGGGCTTCGTGATCTAACTGGATGGCTTGAGGTAATTTGGCCGTGTAACAGCACAACGTGTTCTTGGGAAACACCTCCATGGAACTGTCACTGGGTAAGGTTAAGTAAAATTGGTTTTGGTGACTCATAATTCCAGAGTTCTGTGGCTGTCCGAGGGGATATTACTGGACGTCAGAGGCGTGTCTCCGTCTAAAATGGGGTTCTGGTTGTGGTTGAAGTGGTGACTGGCACTGGCACTGGACACAAGGTTCCCGGGGTTCCCGTTCGAGGTGAATTTCAGGGAGGGATTAGGAAGCAGGTAACCGATGCAACTGCTCAATAAAATGGTCCACAATTGTTTGTCTCCTTGTTGCAAACTCAAATTGGCGATGGCTGCCCCGATGACACAGTACACCACGAAGATTTGGCAGAAAAAGACGATTTGCGTTTTAGGCACACGTTCTCCACACCACACCCACAAGGGTTGTTTTCGTAAATCTTGCACAGAAGAACTAGGTGAAGGAGGAGTGGTCGACGTAGCTGCGTCTGCTGTGTGAAAGGGCATGATGGTCACTTCTTTTTATAGTCGATGACTTGCGAAGCGTCGATCCAAGAATCGAAACTGGGTGGATATCCTTTCCAACGTACTTTGACTTCTTTGACACGTCGTTTGCCCACTTTACGGGTTCTCCGTTCGAGAATGCTTTCGATGTCGTACACGTCGTCTTCTTTTTTGGTGACACGTTGTAACTCGGGCAAATAAAACGTTCCTTTGAGCACTTCTCCGTTCATGTCTTCCAATTTATAGACGGCAGGATGACGGCCATGCACTCGTCCAGTGACGCGAAACAATTCGGTCGTCCAGTTAGGTAAGTAACCTTTGTCGAAAGTTCGTTTGGTTTTGCCAATGCGCACCCAATCTCCTACGGCCAACATTCCACTTTTCTCGGGGACAGCCCTCGTCGGGGACGTACCAAACAGACGCTCAAACACCAACACTTCGTTGTCGGGAGTCACGTCTTGCGGGGCACGTCCGATGCTTCGATGGTAAGATTGGTTGTCCGCTTGCACCAGGTGCGGTAAGATGTCGATGTACTTCAGAGTGTGGTGATGCGTAAAATATTTCCACATGCGTTCTTTCAAAGTGCGTTGAAAACGTTCCACGATGCTGGCTTTGGTTTCGGGATTCTCGGTGGTAAAAAAATGAATGTCACGTTTCTTTAATTCTTTTTGGAAAGCTTGGTTCAGAAATTCGGTGCCTTAGTCCGTTTGCCATCGAAGAGGGTGACGACCGCTTTATTTCAAAACCCGTTGCAGGGCTCGCACTAACTCGCTGCTCGATTTGGAAGTCAAGGGCACGACCCAGGCAAATTTGGAAAAGACGTCGATGACACAAAACAAATATTTGTAGCCACGATTGTAGCTGGCCAAATGAGAGACATCGGCTAAATCGGCTTGCCATTGATGATCGATGCCTTCCACTCGGGTGCGACTTCTGGCAAACTTGCGTCGAATGGGTTTGTGTAAAGTGTAGGTAGCTTGTTCTTGTAACCATCGTTGCACTTGAGGTAAACGGAGACTTTTCAGTCGCGTTTTGGCAGCACGATACAATTTTTGAACTCCTGCGTAACCTGCAGGATGGGAGGGATCGTAGTAAATGCTGGCTAAGACTTTTTCCATTTTTTTGTGTTGGTTGGTGTGTTAATAAGACACCCACTCTTGGAGGATGCTACTCTTTTTCTCTTGGGGTATTTTCTTGGATTGCAATGCTTTGCGTGTGCGGCCAGCAATAGGTGTCGAAGAGGAGAAGGATGTCTGAGCGGGGGATATCGGTTCTTGTTTCACTTCTGTCTTCACTTCTGTCTTCACTTTCTTTTTCTCTTGTGAGGAAGAAGGGGTGGCCATCATCTTTTTAATCCATCCAATTCTGGAGGTAGGTGGTGTTGTTAACTTGAGTACTTTTTCTCGTGGAGTTTGAAACCCTTCCTCTTCTTCTCCTTTTTCTGTCTTGGTCACGGGTACTGGTGGTACTGGTACTGGTACTGGTACTGGTGATGGTGATGGTGCTGGACTTTTCATCAAGGTCTTAAAA
Source organism: Sinohyriopsis cumingii (assembly GCA_028554795.2). Lineage (NCBI taxonomy): Eukaryota > Metazoa > Mollusca > Bivalvia > Unionida > Unionidae > Sinohyriopsis > Sinohyriopsis cumingii. Next base: position 17,656,757 of record CM068825.1, on the reverse strand, counting down.
TCTTTCAGAGTGGGTAGAGCTGTTTCGTCTAAAGCTTTCTGGTGAAAGAGTTGCAGTCGTTGCAAGAGTTGGCCGTACTTTTGCGATTTTTCTGTTTCGGACAAATCTTGGCGATCCATCAAGGACTGCAATTCGTGTTGTAACTGGGACATCTCGCTCAAATGGGGATTGGGAGGTAAATGCGGGGTGTGTTGTTCTTGCCACCGATGGTATTCCATCCATCGTTTGTAAGGTACTAAAGCTAGTTTTCGTCCTTCCATGGGGTTGTCAGGGGTCGATTCTGAGATCTTGGAACTTCCGAGGCCTTTTTATCTTGCTCCCACCAGTCCTCCCAACATGGTTCCTAAGACTCCTTTCAGTATGGGGCCTAACAAGAGAGGTAAAATACCTCCACGTTGCACTAACATCTTCTTTTTTTGACGAATGGGAATTTTCTTTTGAACCATTTGGCGAAGAACGTGACGATGTTTGCCTAAGCATTGTTTCTGGTGTTTGGACAAAGGGATCGTGCCTTTCAAAACGTTCAAACAACATTCTCACACGGTATCGATGACCTCTTTGGAGGCTGTTTGAATGAGTTTGTTTCGTAGGGGTGGAGAAGCTTTGGACAGGACAGATAACATGTCCCCATGTTTGGCTAAACGTGGTGGCAGTCCTTTCGTTTTCTTTCCTTGGGGTTTTCTGGAGGGTGACATCTTTGAGTCTTCAGGAGCACCAAAAAAACACTGATACCCGACTTGGTCACAGGCCTTTTTTATACTGGAACGCGTCGCCACTGATTGTCTTTACGTCGTATTAGTTTGAGGACAGGCATGACACGTCGTGCAGGGGTACGTAACGGACTAAATCGAGCCAGTTCTTGCTTGGACAAATCCAGCAAACTTTGTAACATGCCCGATCTTTCTTGAACTTTGATTTTGGGAGAAGGTACTTTGTGAGCAGCAGCCACTGCCACTAAATTGGAAGGTCCTGCCACTGGGGAAGTTCTTTTGGGGGTCATCAACGGAGAAGTTCTTGGTGTGATCAACGTCTCCAAGTACTCTTCAGTTCTGGGTGTCATTAACGGAGAAGTGGACAAACGTGAAGCTGCCGGAGACGCAGTCACCGCCGTGGCAGGTCGTGGTTTGCGAGTGTAAGGTTGCGTCCTGGCCGAAGTGCCTCTCTTGCGACTAGTTTTCTGTGGACTTTTCTTTTTCTGGGGGCTTCTTTTCTTTTTCTGGGGTGGTGGTGGTGTCTGGTCAGAGGAGGGTCCTGCCACTGGAGAAGTTCTCCTTGGGGACCTGGTCTTTTTCTTCTTGGGGCTTCGTTGGACTTTTGTCTTGGGGATAACTTTGAGGGCATTAGGATCCCATCTTAAGAGTGAGCGAATGATGACCCCTCCTAGAGTACCGCTCCCTCCAGGTTTCAAAATGATTTGTTTTTTGGTTTGAGTGTCGATGCGGGGATCGGCCAGTTGGACCAAAGCGACTTTATTTCGATCGAAAAAGCGTTTGGTTTGATGAGGAATCTGAATGATTCCTTGGAGTAATTGACGTGCTGTCACCGTGAACCATCGTAAGACTTCTTTGAGACTAGCTTCTAAGACACGAGCTCGTGTTTGTGGATCTTTTTCTCGACTGATGCCATACAAGGCACGAATCAATTTGACGGGAAGATGCGACTGAAGGGACGTCATGTTCGCACTGAGAGTGAGACAGACGAAAAAGTGTCTGAGGTTTTTATAGATTTTTTATGGGGAGTGAAATGAAGTCGAGGACGGAGACGTGTACAGGACAGGCCCTCCGTCTTGGCACCAGTGGTGAAACAAGTGGGTACGAAATCGCAAATCCTCGGGAGTCGTAGGTTTCAAATCGACGAGTAAATAGGCGTGTGGAGTTTGAGTGGCATCGTCGTACGCCTGAGTCAACCAAGGCGTTCCTAACTGTTTGGCTAAGACTTGCACTTGCGATTTATCTCGAGGGCTTTTAAACAAGACCACGTAATGCGCATTGAGACTGATGGTGCGATGGGCTTTACTTTGTTGAAACAAATTTTGGGTGATGTAAACGACACTGGCATTACGGTGATGCCCTTTGCGCGTGAACCACAGTTTAATTTCTTCTTCGTCTTCTCCTAACATGTCGTCGAAAATGACCAAATGGGTTAGACGGGAGTCAGAGACGATGCCATCGTCTTCTTTAGGAATGCCTTCCACAAACACGATGGAATCGCCTTGACTTTCTCGCAAGAGGCTGTACGCCGATTGCCACTCTTTGTAACACCACACGATTCGTTGAGGGGGTCGATCGATCAAATGATGTTTATGTTCGATCAAACGTTTGACGAATTCGGTTTTGCCTGAGCCGCTAGGTCCAGCAATGAGCATGTTAAAGGGATGGCGAAGATACAAAGCCTCCCAACTGGCACGATCTAAGTGTTCGTCGATGACTTTGACAGTAGAGGAAGAGGGAGCAGAGACAGCAGAGGTAGCCATGGTATGAGAAATGTCACTTGTGACACGAAAAACAAACAAGACAAGAGTTTATATACTTTTTCAGAACACGTTTATTGAATGTTTTTTTCAAACATGAATACGAAAGACAAAAAATACATAAAAGCCAAAGGCTTAAGTACAAGAATAAAAGGCACATGATAACCATGAACATGGAATAAACACAAGTGTCTGTACAACATGTTTTGGGTAAAGTTCTAACCAGTTCTATAGTAGGGGTAAGGTCACACAAGTGTCCTCCCGAAAGGGTCTTTCAGGCCTGTCCACGACAGTCCTGTCCTGGGTGACGGGTTCTTCTGGCACCGTCACTAACACAGTTTGAAAAGTAACTTTTTTCCTTGAATAACTCTCGTGCATACTGGGCCACCTCTTGTGTCCAAGCCTCAAAACCCTGGTCTCGGTGATGTCCAACATTTGACTCCTAACCAATCTGGTTTCTTCTTCGTCAACGACATGGTAAGTTACTTCAATGAACAATGAACTATCGATCTTGCCTAGGGTTCCTTTTTATATACAGACCAATACCGACGTGACCGTACGGTAAGGTGAAGTGATTGGGAAGTCGCACTCGCTTCTGGTATACAATTTGATAGACTTTTTCCAAGGGTCGACTGACGATGTGGTGAGTGGGTAAAGGTACAATCTTGTTCGGTTGATAGGTGGTCACTTTAAAGTTTCCATCCTCTCCCGATTGCAAGGCTTCTTTCAATACCCCAAAGTTGACCACTCGACTGGTACGATGATTCAGAGTCAGTCCTTTCACTTTGCACGTCGTGTGCACTTCTCCTTGTTTGTCCCGGTATTCGTAGCCGTAATTTTTGGGACCACCACTGACGAAACTTAGAATCTTGTCGTCGGGATGCTCGTCTGTCCAGGCTCCTAAACGGTCTCCTTCGATGTCAGGGTGCTGTTGACTCGGGTGATGGATGTAAATGCAACTGTCCGTGTCAAAGTACAGGACGCGTTCTTCTAACAGTTCTAAAGCTTCGTACAATTTTAAGCGAGCATGAGCTGTCACGTAAGCCGCAATGATGACATTTCCAAAAGGGTCGTCTTGTACAAAGTCCAGATCTTCTTCGTAATTGACCAAGATCAAATCCTCTCGAACGACGTCCACGTGTTTCATGTATTTGGTTTTGTCGTGAATCATCTGGAAGTAGCGGGAAGGTTCTGTCAAATATTCCGTCTTGGGTAAACACGGTCGTTGTGCCATTTTACCCCACAAGCAATTTAACATCACTTTGGCAAACGATCGCCTGCCTTCGTTTTTTTCGATGTGGTCTAAAGAGATGCCTTCTTGTGCGTAGTATTTCTCTTTGAATTGTATTTGGTCTTCGGGAGTGTGACACCAGAAAGGATAGCCGCTGGCTTCTTGTTTCAGTTTCAAAAAGGCATCCACGTAGTCGGCGAAAATGCCTTTCTGAGTAGGGTCACCCTTGTTATACTGTTGTGTCTTGGGAAAGTGGCAAATTTCGTACACTTCTAACAGTTGGTATCCCATGTCCAGAGCTTTGAACAATTCCACGCTGACCCAGGTTCCCGTCAAGGCACGTTCTTCCTGGCTGTGATGGCAAGGTTGGTCCTGGTTGCACGTTTCGGCACAAGTACGGCACAAGGGAAACATCAGTTTGCCTTGACAATGGTGAGGTAAGACGGGATGGTATAGGTTCGTGGGAGGCAAAACTTTACACTTGATCAAGCCTTCGTATTGTCGAATGTTTTTCAGGTCGATGTGTTCCGTGAACAATTGCGGGTGCCCTACAGGAAAGCGACAATATTTGCACACGTAGGGATACAGCGAACACACGTCCAAGTATTTGATTTCTTCTCCTTTCTCTTCGTCGGCTTGGTACAGCAAACAGGTGGCATTGGTCCTTCCTCCGTACAAACTATCCCTCGGGTTCAGCGGGTCCATGAACTGGTAACTTTCCACGAGGCGTTTAAACTCGGGATCGGTTTTCAAACGGTGATCGTACTCGTGTTCCCACATTTCCACCACTTGGTATCCTTGCTGTTCTACCTTTAGGCGTCGCTGACAAGTGTCCTGGTACAGGTCTTCCATGGTCCGTTGTAAAAACTGATTTTTAGTGTCACGGTCAGGGTAGCAGACGGGACATCCGTGAAATAAGCAACCGTTAAACTCGTACACGATCTTGGGGTTTTTTAAGTCCCAGCCATCTACCGAATACGTTCCGATGGTCTTTTCGCCTCCTCCGTTGCGGGCATGCTGAATCCATTTGTCTTCCTTGTCGCACAAGTAATGTAACCAACGTAGGGCTTTGACCGAGTATTGACGCTTGACATAGTGGGTCGTTTGAGGACTGATGACAGCCACGGTGTTTTCAGGCATGAATCGTTGGCGGTACACTAAGGAACACGCTTTGGCAATGGTGCAAGCTTCTTTCAAAGGATCGACCCCTCCGTGTTCCATGAACAGTTCTCGAAATTTTCCACAGCAACGCCGTAAAATGTCCACGTCGGAACGACAATACTTTAGCATTTCTTCCTGAAAGTCGAAAGGGTCCGAGGCGTGAGCTTGGTACCAAGCGTAGAAAGCTTCTCGTTGTTCGGTACGCATGTTGTCGGGGTCGTAATAGTGAGCCTCAGGCAAATGGGGTAGAACAGCATGTTGATTGGCTTCCGTATTGAAAAAGTGTGGAAAGTACCCTTTAGCCATTTCTGTCATTCCAAACGTTTTAGGCATTCGGCTCAAAGGCATGGCCAAGTAACTCATCGAATCTTTAAACTGTACTTGTCCCACTTGCATGAAAATGATTTTGGTTCCGTTCAAAGTCACTTTAGGACGTTCGGTGCCTTGTTCCGCATAGTACCTCAAAAGAAACTGTCCATCGTATCCGGAGAAATTGTGAGCCATCACCGTGGCATGACGATGACAATCTCCGTAACGTTCGATGTCCTCTTGGCTCCACGTCTTGTCGATGGGGTCTAAGACCCATTGGGCAAAATCGGCTAACGTGTTTGGTCCCCGAAAGATTTTTTCACGTCCTCCAGGAATCTTGCTGCAGTGAGGGCAATGACTGAAGATAGGTTCTTGAATGCACTTCTCGCACGCTCGATGAGCCACGCAGAAATTAGGAATGTGAATGCTGGTCTCTTGCATGCATTCGAAATCGAAAAAGATGAAATTGCCTTTCTTCTTGTGACCGTCCTCTTTCTCTGGTGGGGGTTGGTATTTTTGCACGTAACATTCGTGTTCCAAGTTGACGATGTGGTGACAAATGTGACATTTTTTCTTTCCTCGACATACGTGTGCCTTGGCATTGTTGGTACGTATGCCTTGTCTACACGTAGGGCACAGTCTCAGGAGTTGACAAGCACATTTCTTCTGTGAACCTTGTGTTTTCAAATGTTGTTGGTAACAGGTAGGGCTGACAAACGTGCGCAGACAAGTCGAACAAGGCACTGGTTCTTCGCTCAGACAGGGTGGAGAGGCCAAACATCCTGGGCATTTCCATCCACAATGCTTGTGTTGCTCTCGATTATTATAACCATAGTCACATTTCTCACAGTAATATCTGTATCCCAGGAATCCGGTGATACTGGTAATGGTATCGAAATGGTCATCGTGATGATAAACATGAATGTATTTTCCGTCCTTAAAGTCTTGGCCTCGAAACAACAGAGACCCGCGCATTTCTTGAGGGTGCACTTTCAAGGTGTAGCGTGGAGCTAGGGCATCTTGCAATTTTTGCATCTCAGGAATGCCACAGGGTGTGTCTTTGGACAGGCCAGCTTGTTGCAACAGGAGTTCTGCTTCGTTTCGTTGTTTGGCTCGATCGGATCGTTGAATAGTGTTCCAGGTTCTTTTCCATTCTGTCGTGTCGTTCTTGTTGGCATAGGTTCGTCCCACCACGATGGCACGGGCTAAACACATCTGGTCATGAGGATTGTGAATTTGGACAAGACTACGCTTAATGCTGCGAAGCTCGTTCACCAATAACATCTTTTTGCGTCCTGTCCCTTGAGGAAGAGAGACGTGGGCCATTTTCAGTGTGGCTTTACCATCGGTGATGTCAATCTGGTCATTAGATTGTTGTACGTGTTGAATCTTGTCCATGATTTTGGAAGGGGTTAGTTCTGCAGGTCTGCTAAACTCGATCCAAACAGGGGATTTCACACCGTCGTGATCTATGGATAGTGTCAAGCGATCGTCTTCTTTGGGTTGACATTGTCGCTTGAGTGCGGTGAGCAAAGAATCCCACATCTCGGTGATGAACCCTTCTGCTTTCTCCAAGGGTACGTCGGCCTTGAAATCTTTAAACTTCACCGTGTAGGTGTAAGCCGTGGTTCTAAATTTTCTAGAGGAGCGCTTTTCCGTCTCTCGAATGGAATAGTATTTTTCAGGGTTGACTAAGGGTGACGAACTTGGTTTAGAGGTTTCAAATTCTGGTTCACTCATGTCCTCTTCAAAATCACTGGCATGAATTTGTGCCAAGATTTCAGCCCTGGTATGAGGCGATAGATCACGTTTCTGCCTCTTACTTTCTTCTTCTTCTTTCTTCTCGAATGAATGGGATCGTTTCATCTTGAGTGCAAAACGTCAAATGACTCAAGTTTAAACACCACAGACTAATTTATAGTCTTGGCAAACCAGCGTATATAAAAAGGGTGTGTGTCTTGTCCTTTCACTATTCATTTCACTCTCAAGCCGAGCACAACGATGGAAGAGACTACCCAGATGGAACGTTTCCTCAGAGCTTTGCGAGGGGTCATTAGAAAATTCTCTTCAGACCAGCCGACGGACTACTCTCCTTCCTTTCGAGATAAAAGTCAAGATACTTGCTATATCTGTCAGAAGAAAGGGCATTGGTCTTCAGAGTGTCCAGACCATCAAAAAAGAACAAAAAAACAGGGACTAAAAGAGACAAAAGTCAAGATACCTGTTATTATTGTAAAGAAAAAGGACATTGGTCTCCAGATTGCCCAAAAAAGAAACAAGAGGAGTCAGAAGAAAAGAAGGATTCTTCAGAAGAAGAGAGGGATTCTTCGGAAGAAGAGAGGGATTCTTCAGAGGAAGAAGAGGAAGAAAGAAGACAATTCTATTTAAAAGAAGCAAAGAAACAGGAGAAGAAAAGAAGAAGGGAGGAAAATGAGGAAAAAACGGTGAAGAAATTCAAAAAACAGAGAGACTAAACAAGGAGAAAGAAGAAGTCAATGAACTTTTAATTAAAGTGTTCTGTGGTGAATTGTGAATTGGATTGTAAAAAAATGGATAAAAGAATACATGAATGATATAAGGTAAGTGTCTTTGAGTTTTGATTTTAAAATAAGAAGCTACACTCACGCACTCATACACAGACACGTACTATAAGGGTAAAATGGGTGGGGTTTATTTTTGAGTTATTGGCAAATTGAAATTGTATTTCTTTTCGAGAAATGTGGGTGGCCCTGAAAAGGGCCTTTTTATTTTGGTGTAGGGGTGAGTTTAACCAATCAACTTTAACTGCCTTAAGCCTTTGCCACGGCCAAGGCCTACTTCTGATGATTGGGTTGAAATCACTAAGGGTGGTACGACAGGCTTGGTCACAGGGTTGGCGTGTTTAGCTCGGGAAGGTCGTATTCTCTTCGGTCGTGATAAAGAAGTCTGATACATTTGTTTCAGACTTCTTAACTCCGCTAAAATGTCCAACAGTACCGTAGCCGTTTGATTTTCACCCTCTTGTTTCTTTGCTGCTACTTCTGCTTGCTGTTGTTGCTGTTGTTTTTTTCTTACCTCTTCTTGTTGCTGTTGCTGTTGCTGTAGGAGAAAAGTTTGTTCCGCTTCCTTTTGTCGTTGCATAAATTTCTCCAATTCTTCTTTCTGTCTCTGTCTAAAATTCTCCACTTGCGGTAATGAAGAAGGTAACGAAGGTTCCGGAACAAATTCTTGCGAGGTAAGAAAATCCACAAAATCCCAATGTACCTCTTCTGAAAGTAAGTCCGGGTTCCCTTGGGCAGTCTCCCCTGCTGGTGCACCCCAATGGATCGTTTTCTGAGTTTCCGTCATGTTGAATCACTGTCGCATAGATTGACTGCACACAAGCGCTAACGAATCTATATAGACCACGTGACGTCACAGACTGCTCTCTTCGGATTGGATGCGAGCTGACTGAATTTTGTAACGCGTGTTCGGATTGGTGAATGAATTCAATCCGTTTCAATCCTTCCTGTACCTATAAATAAGCGCAGTTCACTGCATTGATTCACTTGTTCTCGTCGCTTCAAGATGTGGACCGATGTGCAATCTTCTACGCTTGTGTCTTCCATGATGTTCCGGACGGACATGCTAATGTATGTCCGATCCAAGTGGACCGTTGTCCACAGGACAAACACCAGCCTGTGGATACGTAGGATCTACGTTGAAAGACAAGGATGCCTGAAAAGAGTGCTGATTTACGGACCAACAGTGAGACGTAGCCTAAGGACAAGAAGAAGACCAATGCGGTACCATTTATGTTAATGAATACATTAACATAAACCCAAAGGCCCTTTTCAGGGCCAGCCATATTTCTCGAAAAGAGATAGCCTTTCCATTGCCTACCCCTTTTTTAAAAAAAATTTAAAAAAAAAAATCCCATATTCAATTCCCCTTTGTCCCTAAACAATCCCCAAACTCTATTCCCCCATGTTAAATTCCCCTTGTACGTATATCGGCCCACAATTTTTTTCCCATGTTAATTCCCTTTGTACGTATATTAACCCACGATTTTTCGCCATGTTAAATCCCCTTGTACGTATATTGACCCACGATTTTTCGCCATGTTAAATTTCCATTGTACGTATAGTGGCCCAGGGGTCTCCGTAATGCTAATTTCCATTGTACGTATAGTGGCCCACCTTACTACTTATGATTAAAAAATGTATTGATTGGATAACTTTCTTAGGCGGAAGACCGTCATTGGTCGACATTCTATTCAAAAAAGACACACGAGTTTATTTATTCCTATAGATTAACATAAAACCCAAGCATAGCATTTGGGTGAAATGCCCATAACATTTTTGGAACCCACCCAACCACCCCGCCAGCCATCTATCCATTTACTGATAGTATTAATTTCATTTGTTATGATTCCTTTTGGAACGAATTGAACATTATCCTTCAGATGAAAGGATTTATTCATTGCCCCTTAGGCACTTGCTTGAAAGATGGCCACAAAATTGTTGATAGTAATACAGATAAAAGTTCCAGAAAGCAGGGCAAGGAAAACTACCACAGTCACATCCAGTCAGTAGGTCGAATAGTTTATGAGCATTTATAGACTAATTAGACACATTGGAAGTTAAGTGTTAACATGTCAACATATTGCAAATATTGAACTGCAAACATTGCATTGAAAGTAGAATATCTATGTCATAAGAAGAAATATTTAGAGACTGAAGTGGCATAAATGTATGTGAGTTAAACTTGCAAAGATTTGGGTTTCTATTTTTGTTTATTATTTCATTTCAAGTATATGGGTTTATAGTTTTGTTTATGTTTTCACGTGAATTTATCAAAATGTGTACCGTATGTTGTTGAGTTAACATTTATAGGATACTGTAGTTTTGACACAGAATATCAAATCGCAACATCATGTAGCTTCACTTACTGACAATTTGCATAATCCATTTGGAAAACTAATCACAAAGAGTTAACACCGGAAATATACGTTTTGGTGTTTGGGATTTTTTTTGGACATCCTTGATGGCGTCTTTGCATTGATAATATGAATGTATATTATTAAGCTTAACAGTTTTGACACATTTTATGGTGTATTTATTCTAACGAGTAGAGAGATAAAGTTTAGGTAAGGAGGAATGAAGATGATGAAATGATGAAGAAACAATTACCACAGGCCTAACTATGGAAATTCAGATTTGAATAGAATACACAAGGGCAGATATACTTCATAATTTGGAAAAGATGGCAGTTTTAAAATGATATAGGCCTTATGGTAATAAAAGTAATATCGCCACGTACGATTTTATTTGTCTCCACTAATATATTTTATTATCTCGTTATGAAATATGTAATAAAATCAGTGAATTATCGTTTGTTCCAAAATATTGTATGATATATTAATGGTACTTGAAACGAATAAATCAGCATGGTTATTTTCTATTATGTTATTCTGTAATAGAATATTCTTAGCACGTTTATTTCATACAAACTCACAAGAAACTACACGTTGTATCATGGTACTGATATTTTTGCTTTTGTGTTAAACCCACAAATATGTCAATAAAACCTGCTGAATCTGCAACAATATATTTGTACAAACATTTTAGGTTTTTTTCACATTGATAACTAATTTCAATAACACTATAGCATAAACCCTGTTTGTTTAATACATTTTACAAATGTTTCAGAAGGCCATATTTATCTTCCAATGTGCTCGATAACACCTGTACTGATAGGTGTAAAATAACAAGCGTAGTTTAAATAAATCATAAAACTTCACTTTTTTATACAGATATTCAGATGCCTTTTGGAACATATATTGCAAGTCTTTTTCGTTTATTTAGCAATGGTTGCCAGTATGTACAATTGCTTCATAAACGTTTGTCAGATTCATTCACGCAATGCTCAGATGTAAATTTGAACATTGTCTGAGGTTTTGTTTCCCCTCGGAATTGACTTCTTTTATTACGCGTGAATATCGAGAGAGTTTAATGTAAGCTATCTGTTCTCATTGAATAAACAGCTCAGACTGGCAAACACTGTTTACCGGAATTTGCAAAATATCAATGCGTCAAAAATCAAGCCCGGTTCAGATAGGTTTCCGATGACACGCTATTATGGAAAGTGGCTATAAGCATGTGACATTTTTGCTAAATCAAATTTCTGTCATTATATTTTAATTATGCAGAGGACGTCTGAATGATAAAAATGTTTTAAAAAAAAAAGATTCTATGCGAAATATCAATCATATGAAGACCCGCAAAATTCAGAATTATAGGACTTCAATCAGTAATGTCAGATCAAATTCACACTCTCGCAAGACATACAGTTATTAAATTGCGACTGCATTTAATACAGCCCCAGTCGCGTACACATTTGTTATTACAATGGAAAGGTTTTAACTATTTCGTTCACAAATGATGAATCTCATCTTTGAGCAGGAAAAGAAAGGGTAAAATCATTGCCCACTTACTAGAACCTCTTTCCATTTTTAGTCTCAGCACATGCAAGAATTGTCTGCAAAGGAGAAATGTGTATATAACTGTTAACGGCTTCAGTGACAGAATTGTCTAAAATTCATTAATTGCATTTGATTATACATGGAATCATGTTGAAAATGTATGAGTAAAAAAAGGTTCCTAATTAAACCAAATCAACATTAATGATGGATATTTATTTTCACCCGTCGACAAACTTGGCCTTTTTAGAGGATTTAAGGATAACAAACAAACAATAATGCAAACATTCGAAACGACTTTGAGCAAGTGAAGTCTTTATCACTGCTTGTTATTTCTGTTTCTAATCCCTGATCTGCACATCCTAGACAATTAGGTCACTAGAAATAGTCCACTACAGACACATCCTAGACAATTAGGTCACTAGAAATAGTTCACTATAGACACATCCTAGACAATTAGGTCACTAGAAATAGTTCACTATAGACACATCCTAGACAATTAGGTCACTAGAAATATTTCACTATAGACACAACGAAACATTTATATTTTACTACTTTTGAAAAGTCTTATCGACTGTCACTCTGATTTCTATTTACATCATATTTAAGTCAAAAAGTTTAACCATCGAGCATGGATATATTCAAGAAATAGTTCAATGGATGATCTTGATTTTCATTACAATTTAATAAAGTCCACATTAATGTTCCTTATATGATTTTATTGTGCGCTAAGGAAAAGAACAGTTTGTGTCATGAAGGCGATTAGAAAAAGAAAATATTTCAGTTTATGGAAACAATAAATAAGCATGCTCATTGACTTGTACAAACTAGCAAAATCAATGTCATTTTGCTTTGAAGAATTCGATATGAGAAAACTTATCCATTTTGCTATCACCGAGAAGCCAGAAGCAAAAAAACGCCCAGAGGAAAGGATACATTTCTGCAGCGGAATGTCAGAATATGCATAAAATTGGAGTCTGCAACTCTTCTCTCTAAAAGAGTGGTCTGTTTTATTAGACTTATGAGATATCTCATTTTTCAGGAATAACGGACAGATATATATATATATATATATATATATATATATATATATATATATATATATATATATATATATATATATACTGAGTGCATCTTACGTTTATATTCATTATTAGAGAAAAAAACATCGTGCATCTAATTTCAGAATGATATATCTGCTTATTATCAAATTATTGAATAACTATCCGAACTTGAAAATGTATACCGACGAGACACGACTAACGACATGATCTTGGATTAAATCTAACATACGTTTTTTTTAAGATCATTCAGCAACTTTACACAATATTTATAATAGTGTCAGGACAATAAATAATGTGATTATATTGGTAGTAGTTTCAAATGTCGTAGCTGCTTGTAGCATTAAGCAATACTGAATGAAACTAATCGCCATTGGAAATATCGTTTAATACAAAATGTCATTTTACGATTTTCAAGTAGCTTTATCAAGAAATATATCGGTTAATTCAGCAAAGTATACGTTGCAGATTTTGACCAGGAATTATGTATTGAAGTAGTACAACATTATCTTATCTAGACTACTTTTCCAAAAGTAAGAAAAGCTGTATCCAAAATCTTGAGAATCAGCGCTAAAAATAACTCATTATTACATAAACAGCTTTAGATTATTGGTATGTATTCCTTCTTCCTTAAAGAGAACGTGAAGACCTCGTTATTTGCACATTTATATGTACACGTTTATGCTTGCATGTGTTGGTGTATATGCACCTTGATGCTTGCCTGTGTTCGTGTGTATGCACTTTTATGCTTGCCTAAGTTTGTATGGATGCACCTTTATTCTTGCCTGCGTTTATTTATATACACCTTTATGCCTTCATGTGGTCGTGTATATACACCTTTATGCCTTCATGTGGTCGTGTATATGCACCTTTATGCCTGCCTGTGTTCGTGTATATACACCGTTATTCTTGCCTGTGTTCGCGTATATACACCTTTATTCTTGCCTGCGGTCGTGCATATACACCTTTATTCTTGCCTGTGTTCGCGTATATACACCTTTATGCATGCCTGTGTTCGTGTATATACACCTTTATTCTTGTCTGTGTTCGCGTATATACACCTTTATTCTTGCCTGCGGTCGTGCATATACACCTTTATTCTTGCCTGTGTTCGCGTATATACACCTTTATGCCTGCCTGTGTTCGTGTATATACTCCTTTATTCTTGCCTGTGTTCGCGTATATACACCTTTATTCTTGCCTGCGGTCGTGCATACGCACCTTTATGCCTTCATGTAGTCGGGTATTTACACCTTTATGCCTGCCTGTGTTCGTGTAAATACACCTTTATTCTTGCCTATATTCGTGTATATACACCTTTATGTCTGCATGTGTTCGTGTATGTACATATATCTGTCCGTTATTCCTTTATGCCTGCCTGTGTTCGTCTGTATGTGATGTCCAACAACTCATGAAATATTGAATCTTTAATTAGAGAATCAAGCCGTTGGATATCACTAAGGTGGCTTGCAACTCTATATGAAGGTGGTATACGTTTGATAATCACTGGATAACTTTCGTTTGGGTAACGTGAGAAAATGTTGAAACGAATATATTCCTCCTTTGCGTTGTGTGTTAAAACAAGGCAACGAAGATGTGCATAGCTTTGGTTGAGTATTAAAACCGGAGAAAGACGAACAGTGGAGAAAAAAAAATGCATTATTATATATTGTTGAAGCCGTTAAAACCTTTTGATAAATACTTTAAAATGTGATACTAATGATCCCACTTTGGCAAAATCAATAAAGCTATGAAATATGGTGTGCAAAATTAGAATGTTGAATCAGATATATAATTTTTATCTTGGAGGTTTATTTAGCAATATCATTATATAAGTTTCTCATGTATTTCACATAATAAATCTGCTGTTTCAATGGTCTGATTGCGACGATAGATTTGGGAGCTTTTTAATGTTGAGTGCTACTGATGCTGAACGACGTTTGGTTGAGATGCGTTGTCATACATAAAGAACAATCTCTGTACTGTGCTGTCATCTGTTGTAAGAAAGAAGAGGAGGTGTTTCTGCCCTGTTAGAGGCATGTGTGTTTTAGATTTTATTTTAGAGTTTATTTGTATAGTTAAAAACTGTTGGGCACTAGCAAATCATCCGTAGTAATCTACTATTGTTTTCGAGCGATTGAAGAATCAGCTTGTGAAGACCAGGTTTGTTTGGGAATCGCTGAGAGATTGCTTGCAGCATTGATGCGTGGAACACCGCGGTATCAGGTTTAGAACTGTTTTTTTTTCTTTCTTGGGAGATGTGATAAGGCCTATCCTTGATTATTTGCATCCTGTATTGTCTGTTGTCTTTTACTGTGCTATCCTGCCGTAAAACTTCTTGGCTCTGACGTAGAACGACAGAATAGTTCGGTTTAGATAGCTGCACGCCTGTGATGCCCTCTTTTAGAA
Organism: Sinohyriopsis cumingii; assembly: GCA_028554795.2. Lineage (NCBI taxonomy): Eukaryota > Metazoa > Mollusca > Bivalvia > Unionida > Unionidae > Sinohyriopsis > Sinohyriopsis cumingii. The sequence continues at coordinate 17,641,677 of CM068825.1, read as the reverse complement.
ACACCTACATGAGTGACATCATGCCAGTTGATTGTGTGGATGCTGCTAGGAGATTTTAACTTTCAGAGGAAGCTTCGTAGCTGATATATTATTATGAGTTCTTACATGTCAGCAGCAATATATCCTGGGATGGTTTGGAACCGACGAGGTGTTTTGAGCGGATTAAACCATATACATTGGCATGGTGAGTCCCAGGGCGATGATCTATCACGAAGTCATATAATGATAACTGTTACAGCAATCTTTTGGGATTTTTGAGGTTCATGAGCTTCCGATCAGCGCGTACTTTAAAAGACACGAGTACAACTCGGGTACGGAGATTTCGCTTCCTACAGGACAACGCTCAACAATAATTTCGATACCTGTATCGTATCGGTTTTGTACTTTAATATTAAATGAGAAAGACAGCAATCAATCAAATGATTGCCAGTCTGAGATGGTTGTTTTATCACGACTGCGTTTTCTAATATTTTGCTCTAAACATGTTGGATAGGGACGAAGGCTGGAAAAGGGGTGATTCTTTGTGTTAGTGTACATGACGACAACAAACACATCTTATATAATTATGCTTTACAAGAAGAGGAGGGCCAGACCTTATCTCAGTTGTTAGAATGCATGTGTATCGCGAGTACTCGAGCATGTGCTATGCTAACTGTCCCTCCGGATGTGATCTAAGTTTAAGATGGCAATAGTGATTCAGAAACAGTGTATGATTTCTTGCTTCATGCAGAGTGAGTGATTAGGATTTTTAACGTAGCTTTAACAATTTTTCAGTCAATTCTCTACGATGTCTGCAGTGTGGCAGTTTATAGTGATGTCTAGCACTGGGGCCTCATGCCGCAGACATGTAGCATAATGTCCCACCCAGTCACATTAACCTGATACTAGGCCGACCAGTCCTAACACTAACCTCTTAATGTTAAGCTCCTAGCGAGGCAGCTGTTAGAACCATTTTTGTGTAAGTCTTTGGTATGACTCGGCCGGGGTTCCAACGCACGTCCTCCCGCTTCCGAGGCTGACGCTCTAACCAATAGGCCACCGGAGCGGTTGCTTCATTCAGAAACCATACAAGGTCAGTTATAAAAACCGTGTGCATGTGTGTCTCATCAAGAACAAGAAACATGAGTAAAATCGAGGGGAAGAAGATAAAGAAGCTATAATTATTTCTTCTTTTGAAAATGAACATTTGTTGGTTTTGAAATACTTCTGTTAAATTTTATAGTGTCTCCGTATGTGTGTCTTTACCTTGCTTGCTAGCACCTTTTAAAATTTTGGCAGGAACTAAAATACAACTAAAGACATGCACGGCTTCAGGACTAATGTCCAAACGCACATAAACAATTATAATTCAGGTAAATCTTGCTGAGAACAAATGAATTCTAGACCATGCTTCTGGAGTTCATATTGCACATTATTAATTCCAAACAATATACCAAAACCAAAAATAGGCATCTGTCTTCTCATACGAGTAGTAGAATTAAAACAAACCATAGTTAAAATATTTGCATCAACCACAAAGCACAGAGCTATCTGAGTAACGAATGTGCTCAACCCGTTTGGTGTTTAAACTTTCGTAACCCAATCACCCAACAGCCAAGGGGACACACTTATCGTTAACCCTTTCTTCTATTTGGTATTTGTTTATATAACTGTCCAGTTAATTAATCAACAAGAAAACATTAAACAGCAAAGATAATGAATGAGACGTAAGACAGCGTAAAAAACTAGAGATTCAACATCGAACGAACATTTTGCCATAATTTTGGCGCACCCTCTTACAATCAGTTAGCTTGGTTCTCTGACCAGATACATAATCGGTCAGCGACTCCTCGGCACACTCATTACTCCCATTCTCCAATTTCCTTTGGAAAAACGGTGTGGAATCCTCCGTGCCACAAGCTTTGATCTTTGAACCTCAATCGGAAGTGGAGACAATTCCTAGTCCTCTTCTGTTTTATTATCCAAATCATATTGTTCTTACTGGCTATTCATTTTCACTCTCGGGTCGTACCAATTATGATGTCAGTTGATTGAAGTGAACACTCTGAATTTCATTATGATCATTTCTTGCGATGATGTACGTGATATCTGTTATTTGCAGCTAGGTGTTTTGCCTTTCTGAGCATGACTTAGCCACACATTCGTCAACACTTTAAGACTGATCATAAAACTTGTGATCAAAGGTGGCCTTCTGACTCAGAATAACAGTGCCTAATTTCTCTCGAGGTTCCTTGTTTGCTGCCCACAACGATTTCTTATAGCATGACACGAATTGACAGCTTTGTCGTGTCCTCGTAAGGTGCTTTGTCAACCATAATATCTGAGAAGTGTCACTTCTCAACCCAGCATCGTCTTGTCTTTGATGAATCTGGTGCTAAATATGTCATGCTCAGGTGAGGAAGGTACCGGACTCAGTTGTCCAAAATAAATTCGCTGATTCCTATCTTAGTGGCGACTAATACTACAAAAGCAGCCCAATGGCTTGCTCATATCGTCGATTCGCGTGTCAATTTGTGTCGGAAATGGAGTGAAAATCTTCTGGGCGGGACCCGAACCTGTGCAGCATTCCATGTCTTGATAGAGTGTTTTATCAAATTTGTTCATCCCGAATCGTCATATTCTTTAACGCAAAATGCGCAAAATTCGTTCAACTGGGTACTGAGGACAGCTGATTGATCGGTGGTCAAACAGGTGCGCAATCTCTCGAATAACGCAAACAAATGTGAAGGTGACTGCCTTTCGAATAATTGGTTGAACATTTTGCTCCGATAGTTCCCAAATTTGATTGGGTGTACCAATCACCATCCTAAAAATCTACTACGTCAGTTGTACCATTACGTCTATCGTTTGGATAACAGCTGGTTTCATGACGAAACAGTGATCGAGGCTCTAGAAACAATTATGCAAAGAGCCTCCCACATCCAACATTTGCCATCCATCCTCGATAACTTTCTCTGGACCCAGATGCTTTCTGTCAGTATAATGCTAAGACATCCCAAAGATTCCGAAAATAAGCACGAGAGGGTAGTTTGTATTCAGTAATGCTAATGTCGGCTTTATACAGACGGAAACACATCTAGCTTCATGTCTTTTGATGCCTTTCTAAGCAATCAAGAATTCGACTTGACCGTGAGTTTAAATCTTGTCTCTGGAAAACTGAGTTGGTTATTAATGCCAATTAACTCTTGGCTTCCATCGACTAAGGGTTTCATAACGCCTCTTGCCAATGATATAAACATCAGCGCCCGTGTCCTCTGGAAGAGCAAGATCTATTCATTTAAATAAACCTATATGTCATTGTTCTTCATTCACATAGCTTACACGCTGTGGTTTTCTATGCTTTGTGTTCTTATTGCCTCCTTTACAATTGTCGCTTTTCCTCCACCGACCAATATCTTTGTTTAACACTTGGTACTGGCAATGCCCCCAATCATTACAATTACAACACTGAAAATTTGACCGCCTTGTATCATCGGTTGTTGAATCACGTGTTGTAGTACCAGTAGAACTAGTAGTGTGGAACACCAGTAGATGTAATAGGTGCTGAATCACCTGTTGTAATAGCAAGTGTAGGAGTATGCTCAGAATATAATTGTGTGTTAGTAGTTTCTAGGTCAATTTCACACTATTTAACTTAATCAGCAGTAACTATGTATGGAATTTTCTTTTAAAATCATAATAAAATAAAACAGAACGGGTGACTATTTCGCATAAGCAGTTAGTTATTATGGAACTAAAAAGTATGATCGCAAACTGAACATAGAAGACACTATCTGGTAAACTGATAACAAGTTGATAAAAAGGAATACATATTAATCGGACAATTATGTCAATTTTTAATAAATCCTAGATCAGCTAAAGTATTTAAGTCAAATGTAATAATATTCTAACACTAGAAATTTAACCTTTGATGAGTAAATTTCTTCCAATTGATAACTTAACTAGTTGCATACAAAGTTTGAAAAGACTATTTGACAACAATGTGAATTGATCTTTTAGGTTAAGATTACCAATTTCGACATTCAGTGCAAGCTTGATAACTTTTAAACATTTGAATTTTAAGAAGGAAAGCGAGTAAAACATGAATGAAGAAAACCAGGACCAAGTTACGTTAGAAAGTCAATAACTATTTACTATATTCATAGCTTGAAATTAACCTGAAAATTATGTGGAAATAACGTGCAAGCAACATCTCGATAGCTATTTAGGAAAACTTTAATTTAGTGGTTATTTTAAGAGCATGTCTAGTATAGATTAAAAACTAAAAAGAACCCAATCAAGTATCAGTGACGTCAACAACTAAACTACTAAATAACTAAACTAACATCCAAACAGTTAAATAAAATAACTCCATTTTCAGAAATGCAATAGATTAATTGTAGATTCATCAGTAAATTTAATAAAGTTTACGTTAAAAAATGCCAAACGAACGATTATAGTAACACCATTTACCATACAACATTAAACAAGACACGTGCAGCATGTTATAGTATGCTCTAAAGGGAATGTATAATTTTGAAATAGAGGGGGAAAACCTTTGTATTAGGTGACCAATTAAATAGACTTAAATATAAAATAGAAACAAATGTTCTAATACGTTCTGAATAACATATAGATGAAGATATAAAATAGGAACTAAATAATGGAATGAAAACGACTAGTAACTCTACTAGAAAGTGAATTATTCAGATAAAAAATAAAAACATAAGTATATTTTAGCATTAAGCGAGAGAATTGATGCAGCTTGTTCAGAGACTATTAGCTAAAATAAGCTATTGATATGGAAGTAAATACTCTTCCTATTGGTGAATTTCATAACATGTATTTATGCATCATATACATCGTTAGATTTATTTAATGTCGTACTACCACCTAAGATAGTATTACTTTACGCTTTCTTCCTAGACCAATAGGTGATATTGTCACTGGTTGAAGAAAAGAAACACCTGTTTATGTCAAACTTAAAAAAGGAACACTTGCAAAAAGAAACGTTTTCTTTAAAGCTATAATTTTTATTCTTTTGGTTTCATATGACTAGAATGATATCTACGACTTATAGATCTTAATATGATATACTGCTGATGCAAATCATATGATATAGGTATCCCAAAAGGTTATTATATTATTGACACAATTAAATCGTCTTTATGTTCCTGTTCTCAGACTTAAACATGCAACTTACTTGTGCTGAAAGTTAGTTTTCTGTATTAATGGTAAATAGTAAGAGTAATTCTTATAAAATGAATATTAATGTAAAACTTGTAACAGGAAATTTAGTTTTATCAACAACATGCGGTATTAGACTTGATATTCGTATTGATATAACATATATTTTAAAACTGGTGACATAATACAAGAAAATTTACTCCAATTATCAGGTCGGTGCGAAAGGTAAGTGAATTTACTTATCTGTTTCATCATTCATAATCTACGGTAATGCATTAATTCTTATACTTATTCTAATACTTACAAATTGCTGAAAAAACAATGCACTATAATTCATTGACAGTGAATTTAAAATATTTCCTGATTTTATTTTAATTATCCTTCCGTCACCATGAGACTTACAACCAAATATGGCCTATTAAGATACAACACTGTACTACTAATATATTATAGAGATGCATTTTATAAATGACAATGAAATTGTCTAAGAGTGTATAACAAGAAAGCAATACTTAGTTTTTATGGAGGATTGTCCAACTTTAGAATATGTACCCAAACATCAACCAAATTTAACCAAGATAACATTCAGTGATAGGCATGATGGGTAATAGCACGATATATATAATTCTGACAGAAAGGACTTTTTTGAATTTGCTAGTTTTATATTAGGCTTTAACTCAGATGATAAACATAATGACACAACATTATACCCGTATTAATTGTGGATTAAATAGTTGAAACACTAGAAGAAAACTAAACACTTAACTTTTAATAAGGCTGCAGTATCTGTTATGTCTAGATTAACATGTCAGGCTCGAAGCAATAAAGAGTTCTTGTAATCCACCAAATGTCGGTTATTATAATATGGTGGAATGTCAACTTTGTTCGTCGTGATATTGTATATCTTTCATGGTGCTATGATCTGATTAAGTTCATTTCTTGAAAATTAATAGTTTGGCGAAATAAACAGTCTTTTCACATATCTAAATTGAGACATTTGAAATAGCAGATTTCTTCATGACATTGAATGCATTCTTGTTAGCTATCTCGGTTCTAAGGTAACACATTTCTTGTACTAATAAGACATTCATCGCCGCTTTCTCTATCGAACATTTTTGTTGTTAACTATTGGTATTCCGCATAAATAATGCTCCTGCTTGTGTCGGAAAAATGCATATTTTGTTGGATATCAATATAAATGTTGTCTGTTTCAACACTAATGCTTAGATAATCTGTATCGGCCCTTACAATTTTTATTTTGTCACCAAAATGGTTATTTAAATTATTTTTTTAATAAAAGACATCCGGAAACGTACTTCTATCATTAGACAAAACCTCTAACTGATTTTGCAAATGTTATTTTCTTGTTATTTAAACTATATGTATCCCTGGGCCATGTGTCTTCAATACCTGTTAGAAACTTTAAATAGACGGCCGATGGCCTTGATGGATCGTATTCGTCCTTATCATACTCATGGTTTCCTTTAGCATATCTATTTGTACTCATAGCTATTCTTCCTCTGACTCCAAATTCAATCGTTTGAAACGCATCGTAAGCGTTTGGTTATTCTAACTCTACTTTATATGTTTTGAAATTTGCATCTTTAGCTTGTCCAGGTGCGCTAAAAAGTTGTGATTGGTCTAGCTCATAATTAGTTATATTCCTCTCTTCCTCTCTCTCTTCATGCCTCAGGAAACACATACGACTTCGATGTGACTTCTTTCTTCTCCAGTCTTGTGTCCAACAGAAGGCTGTCTTGAATAATGCTTTCAGTGGCATTCGGCACAATTGTCCCAGACATCGCCATCTGTTTTCCATCATGATCTGAACTAAATATGTCGTTTCGGTCCTTTGACCGTCATTTCTGAACCGATTTCGCAAGACGATACTGATAATCCTCTTACAAATTTGGTTTGGTAGATTTTGAGCTTTCGATTATACCTTGGTGTTAGCTGTCAGTATCAGGAGTCTTACAGCAACACTGACAACATTGCTTGATAAATTCTCAGCTTGATCTCAAGTCCGAGTTGTTTGGACCGCCATATGTATTTAAACACATTATGATCATAGGTATCATTGGCGTTGCTGATTCCGGTTTCTGCTTCTCTCTTCTAGTCTCCGTCTGTAGATACTTTGCTTCAGATGACTGTGAATTCTTCTATCGCATCAACTGGATCATTATTCACAGAGATAGGATTGTTTATGCTTTCTTTGTCTTTAATTTGGCTTCATTTTTCGATTTACTTTCATTCTTATCTTTTGCTGTCTTACTGAGCCTGTCTTTTGTTGCAAATCTATATGCCGACTTAAACAGTTTGCGGTCTGTGTAGATTTATCGCCTGAACTACGTAATAAACCATGTGACATTTTATCTCTTTGGAATAATTCATTCACGTTCACAGACATCTGGCACCTTCGATTTTAAATTGTAATTTTGTACAACCTAGCAAAAGGTATTTACTTGATAAAAAAAATGTATTCGATTCAGTTGTCCTCAATGTAAAAAAAAACAAACAAGTTTTTTTTTTCTTCTTCTCTTGAGTTAATATGCCACATGGCTTGTCTGTTGGACGCATGAAGTGTCCTTATATACGTTAAAAGCAATTACTAATTTATGAGATCAGCTAATGGATCTAATTATTATACGTCTAAACCACGGGTTGCTGGTGTAAACCATGGCTTCCGTCTCAAAATTTACATGTAAACTTAGTTCGACACTACTGACGAAATCTAGCAGCATAAAAAGCAGATTGAAGAAAGAATGAAAAAAAAAAAAGCAACAAAATACATATAAAGTTTATCAAAGAAACTAGAAAGAATAGTACGATAAAAATAGTTTTTACTTAAACAAAATGAAGCAGCTTATGGTACCGTTTTACAAAACAACGTACGCCAAAACCTTTCTTAAATTATTAAGTACGTCTTTGATTCATGAATACGGGAGGTTATTACCGCTTATTACGTGATTTATTTCTTATATTTATACAGGGTAAGTGTTTTCGTAAATGTGATTTCTGGTATCTGAGAGTTTATTTTTTTACATGATCCCTGATATTGAAATACATACCCTATAGCGGGTCTTTTGGAATAAAACTACTTTCAAACACATTTATAAGCATTCTCGGTAAAAGAATGACATTGAAACATTCATATGCGTAATGGTACATTTTTCTTTGTTAATTAATCAACACAATATAATCAAGTGAGACACGAAATCACCAATTTTTATTGAAATCCCGTCAAAAATTCAGTCAGAAAAATGAACGTCTATATACGGTAGGAAACGAAATCTCAGTTCTTTCTGTAAACGCCTTTCATCATATATTCCTATCGGCAAGAAACTGAAATTAATTCATGTTTTTATAATAGCTGATAATGAGAATTCTTTCATGCAGGCTATATGATCCTTAGACAAAAACATACATGTCAGCTAAGGCAAGAAAGTAATTAAGAAAAAAGACTCCAGAGATCTGTTTTATTGAAGAACATCTAAAATAGAAATTTTCGATAATCACGATTTAGTTTCAACTAAATTTCGCACTACAATTTAGTTAAGACTCAATGATTCGATACAGAAACTAATAAACTATTCCAATTGGCTTATTATGCGTCCATAGTGAGACTAATATAATGTTCCCATTGACTTATTATGCATCCATAGTGAGTCTAATATACTATTCCCATTGACTTATTACGCATCCATAGTGAGTCTAATATACTATTCCCATTGGCTTATTATACATCCATGTGGAGACTAATAAGCTATTCAAATTCGCTTATCATGCGTCCATAGTGAGACTAGCACACTATTCCCAGTGGCTTATCACGCGTCCATATTGAGAATAATAAATTATTCCCACTGGCTAGTGTGTATCCATTGTGAGACTAATAAACTATTCTCATTGGCTTACTGTGTATCCATTGTGAGACTAATATACTATACCCATTCGCTTATTATGCTCCCATAATGAGACTAATAAATTATTTCAATTGGCTTATTATGCGTCCATAGTGAGACTAATAAACTATTCACACTTGTTTAATTTCCTATTTACATTGAAATAGCATATTTGTACAATATTTCATCCAATCTACAAATATTATGACTACGAAACATAGCGGTATATATATATATATATATATATATATATATATATATATATATATATATATATATATATATATATATATATATATATAAAGCAGAACAAAATGTTATTGCAACGAATTAAAAGCCGTCTCTGCATACATCATGTAAAATTTGACCACTCACCATTATAATAATTTAAGATATTATAATTTTATGTCGCATGAAAGTACAAATCACGAGGTTAATCAAGAAAAAATTACAGCCAAATTACATTAACTTTTTACCACGTTTCAAAGCACTGGAAACGCAACTCTTGTTTCGGAAACACAACTATTGTTTCTATACAAGACTTCAGTCCAACTGCATTTGCAAACAAGGTAGTCTAGTGTTATGTTCAAATGCACAATACACAGAGGTAATACCATATAAGGATCGGCTACTAGTAGTAATTACTGCCCTTATCCGTTGGTTTGACGTTACAGTCTGATTTGAACTTAAATAAAACTTTAAAATGTTTATGAATTTAATGCATTTTCATTAACGCAAACAAGTAAAAAAAGCTCAAAATTGTGTGAGAAGTGCAGAAACTAAGCTTTGATGACCATTGAAGAAATCGTGAACAATTCATTTTTAAAAGATGATCCTTGATTTGAATCTGTCAAAGTTTTGTGGAAAACTTACGACAAATTCACGAGAGACTGGTCATTTTGGTCTAATTATTTTAATAAAGTAGATCTAATGAACAACTGTAAAATATGTTTTTATTTTGATTTCTATGCTTATGTACGAAGCATAAATAAAAACACAGTAATGATAATTACTGCCACATTAATAGAAATGCTATGAACCAGGTATGAAGCAGAAATAATCAGACTAATTGACATTACTTGGTACCATGTCTTTTTTGTTAATTGCTGGCATATTATACAAGTAGCATTAACAACATTTTGGTTCCACATAAACGCATATAACAAAAAACATGTTGGTGAGAAAGAACTTTTTAATTGTCAAATGACTAGAGCATATATACAATACTAATTGCATTACATTGATAGTAGACAGTTATACCTCCTAGATCAGTATCTATCTATCTATCTATCTATCTATCTATCTATCTATCTATCTATATATATATATATATATATATATATATATATATATATATATATATATATATATATATATGTAGAGAGAGAGAGAGAGAGAGATATTGGTATTGTCTACATTTAGCATGATCATCAGTTTCGTATATTCGTCATTTAATTTATTGTATTAATCAGACGATTGAAGTAATTTAATATGTATTATCTGAAACATTCTATTTAAAAGAAACTAACTTCCCAACAATGCATGCTTTGCAAATAGACAATAAAGTACCATTTAAACGTAAAGGCAGGAATGTGTACGTCCATCATTACACTCTCTTATCTTTTGATAGCATGATACAGATGAAATGTATCTCTTGATGGCGTGATACAAAAGACGTGTATCTCGTGATGGCATGATACAGGGGGTGTTTTATCTCGTGATGGCATGATACAGAAGACGTGTGTCTCGTGATGGCATGATACATACGTTTAGGAATTAGGAATTAAACTTCAACATGAAAAGGCATTGATACTAAAGATAACAAAATACTATATGGTGTACAATTTTGTTATCACTTTATTTTTGAGCATCAATTCATATATAATAGAAGAGCAAAAGGACTTTGAGCATTTTAGTTTGTTTCAAATTTGAACAGCGTTTGCTTTGCGCTGATTACAATTCATTTTCCAATGCATGATAAATTTAAGACATCAAAAGTCTTCTGACACGTGTAGCTCATTTTCATGGGCAATGTAATAAGTGACACACGCCACATCCCTCAACTAACCGCATATTATAAAATTTACATTTAATAATGTCATGTAGAATGCAGACCAGGATAAATATTATAAGTAATATAAAAAAATTATCGTCTATACCAGTACGTCTAAATTTGGAAGCGACGTACAGTTAATACAATTTAGAATAACTTCATTAATCTTAAAATGTACATATTACCTTGTGCGGAATTTAAAACCTGTAAAGCGAGAGGAGTAAAAGTGTTGCAGTGTTATAATGTTTATTCATTCGAAATACATCTGACACTTGTCGATTTTTGAAAATTCCTAGTTTTGACCACACCTTGAATAAAGGACACGACGTATACGCAGTAGATAATAAAATGACAGTACTACTCCTGATTCAAAATGCGGTGTCCTTCAGGACTCACTGTACTAATTAAGTTCCCATAGTAAAGATATGCTAACACCATGATATTAAAAATTCAACAACTTAAAAATATTCTGAGTGCTCCTGATCAAACCTATATTTATCAGTATAGATGAAACCTGATGTCAGCTTCTGTACAGAGGAAAGGATATGAGCCGTGGCATTTTTTGGACCTGCATGTGTTTGAAACATATGTTTTCAATTCCGCACCAAAGAGCCATGTGCTAATTTTAGTAATGAGTGTTCCAAACTCAAGACTGCCAAAGGGCTGAAATTCCATCAATAAAACAATGGCTCTATTTTTTCACTTCCAACTTGGATAAGCTCTCAAAAGATCCTTTTCTCTACAATATAACTTTACATTATTAACCAATCCTGGTCAGCCTAACCCATATATACTCTATTTTATGTTCACCCCTTTCCAGGCTGGTTCCCATTTCTCCATACCATTAGTACCGTGTGTCCTTGAGATAACGTCTTGTATAGTTGAACCCCACGGCCTTAAAGAAAATTAAGTAAAAGAACTGAAACAATGATTAATCTTGGCTGAGTATCTCACGGCACAGCAACACGAGGTTAGTCAGTTCCCAGGCAAATGGCAGAAAATGGGCATCTATTGATTTATACAGTCTGTCTCTAGTCATGGTTGGGAAAGGGGCTTACAAGAAATTAAATATAGAAAGCAAGTAGCTACAGTAATTTTCCACAGATCTGACAAGATTGAGACAATAGAGCAGATGGAGTCGATCTGTGCTAAGGACTGGTAAGAGCATGGAGAAAACAGAACGTGTATGTGCAATGGACTATTAGAAGAATGGAGCCGAAGGAACCGGTCTGTTTTAGGGACTGGTAGAAACATGGAGTGAATATTACATGTCTTCGCTAGAGACTGTTAGAAGAATGGAGCCGAAGGAACCGGTCTGTGAAAGGGACTGGTAGAATCATGGAATGAATAGAACCTGTCTGCTAGGAACTTTTATAAAAATGGAGCCAATTGAATATTGTTACGACTCTTTGGTTTTAAACTAAGTAACAGAAAAAGCAAAACCAACAAGTTCTGCAAAACTAAACAAACAATTTAATTAGCAAAGTTATAAACGAAAATGTGAGACAAATTTAAAGTATTATAAAGTGAATCCAAAGTAAACCTTATAAAGGTTTATGGAAGTTCTAAATAAGTGAAATATTCCTTATAAATTTCAAAACGGGGCATGTACTGGTCCTCCGAGAATCGTGGCGTGGTCAAGATGGTATTGACCATAATTTCTTTGAGTAAATTATGATAACAATTTCAGAATAATATTTTAGTTCAAACAATGAGCACTTTCTATTTCCACTGATCAAATGTGTTTCCTCTCGAATAATATCTAAGTACAACATAAAACACACCTACAGACTTAAAAGAGAAACACAAGAAAAGTGATTGACTCCAAATATTGGAATGAAACTGATTGCTCAGTTCTTTCTTTATATACACTCTCTATTGTAACTGATTGATATATAGGTATATCTCCAGGCATGATCAATATATAACTTTTTAAGTTGTAAACAAATATGATTTATATCTGTATCTATCTCCAAGGATGAATCATGTATAGAATTTATAAACAAACATTAGCAATGCATGGTTCATTAGCAAACAAGATTCCTGTATCATTTTCGTTCATTTTGCCATATTGAATAATACTTTCACCAAAGTAGTGATATTGAATAATATTTATTCAAATATTGAACATATGTATCTTCCCATCGCGGTGTCAACTCACGATCAGAATGCATTTCCGTTTACACAGTTCTCCAAGTATGCTTCAAAATCTCTCGAAAGCCTTCTTATTCCTTGCAACCCTGTTGATCCCGACGATTAAATCCCTCACTGTAAGTAAACCAATTCCGTCCCACAAGCAAACAAGTGGTATTCTTCTTTCCATATATCACAAAATGCGTAGCTTCAATATTAGTATTATTCTCATCTCAAATTTCGAGATTATTTGCACATTATATCTTGTCCAATTCGGTTTTTTGTGTGTGTAACAGATGTAGGTAACCAAAAATACATGTATGCAGTGAAACTGTTGTACACCTTTTACTTAAAAAGATCATACGTATGGCATGACATTGTCATTTTACCCAAACTGCACTGCTATCATCTCATTTCACCTTCATATAAATAGGCACGAAGAAACTACTGTCATGGCATTTGGATTTAGTTTCGATATACAAACTTGTAACCTTTGATTAGGTTTAAAGCTGCTGAGTATGTCTTCATACTATGATGTAATGGACTAAAGAATTTCACACATTGCGGTATTTTCTCCTGCATACTTGGAATCCACCTTGTTGAAGTACGTTTGTTGGTTTTTATTCGGCATCTTAACTACACAAAATAGATGCGTCACATGTAGCACCATCGGTGTAGTCTTTTTATGAATCTTGTGGGCCACGTTTCACTGCCATCTCACCCTGTCATCGTGGGTTCGAGTTTCAGGTTCCGCCAATGTAGGTATGTGAGAAAGCTTACCATATGCTTCACATGGATCAGTGGTTCTTACCGGCGAGGGGGGGGGGGTTACAAGTACTTCCTCCGCTAGTGATACAGAGAGAGAGGGATAGGCGATAGCCCACCTCAAGCAGATCTTACGATATTTTATTTATTTTTCAATTGTTTTAATTTTCAAGTGTGCGTGGTCTTGCAATGACTATTTACTACTGAGCTTTCGAGAAACGATTTACCTCGTCTAACATCACACTCAATATTATGGCTTTATTGGCTGTCTCGAAATGCCACAAGTTATGCGCCTGACTTTTAACGCAAAGCCTGTAAAATAGCAAGCGTTTCGAACCAAACAATTTTTAACAAATGTTGTCTATTTAAAATAAGAAAACAATGCTGACACTAAAAACTGATTAATTACTTAAGCCAACTACAAAGCTGGGAATGAACAATGTGAAGTATAATCCTATACATATTCTAAGCACGTTACAGTACATCAATTAATTAAACGTGATTACCTTGTTCATTTTTTCACTACATCTTTTACACCTTTCCTTCCGTTTTGTCTCTTGTTTGATTTGGGATAATAATGTTTGCAAACAAAATTTGGCCGTTTCCCCATTATTTTATCATTGTACTGTCTACACACGTTTTCAGAGAAGCTGTTGCAACTAAGTGGTTAAGGTATTAGTCTCGCAACCAGAAGAACGTAAGGTTCGTTTCCCGCTCTCGGACCAACAATAATCGGCTATGGTTGGGTGCCCATGGGCAGAGCACTCTACTGTATATGCCTCAGCGCGATATAATCTTCAAAGTCCTCAAGTTCAGCGAAACACCAAAAACCAATCTAAACCAAACGCTAACAAACTTGCGTTAATGTGCAAACCATTCTACGCCGCTTTTTTGGGGCACAATCGAAATGTTTTGTGTTTCTTATTGTTGCTGCGCCAGCAAAATAACGAGCGGTTTGTATACAGGATTTTCTTTTAAATGTTAAGTAACATACAAATTGAAATGAGCCAGTTCATGGCCTGACGGCCCTATGACTTTGAGCGAGAAACGCTGAAAAACTCCAATCAAAATATGATGTCACTTTTTGAACACATGATTACACGAAGCCGTTTTTCTATTTTCAAAAAATGACTGATACTGGACAAAAGAGATTTTGTTTTTCTCAAAGTTTTTATGGATTCTTGATATGACAATGTATTTAGGGTTAATCCCGAATAGTAAATCTGAAAACATGGGCAAAGTGAAGAAATGTTTATAATGCAATTTTCATGTATTTATCGTACCTGGTCAAATTGATTATTGATTGCTGATCGACGAATGAGCCTAAACATCATAAAATATTTGAATATATATGATATTATGTCCACTATGTCCTATGCATAATCGAAAAATATTAAATCTAAGAATTATTTCATATATTTGCTATCACTTATACTTTCTATGGCCTTTGGAGAAGAAAAAAAAAAACAACCACACGATCAGTTTATTTCTTTGAAATACTGTAATGTGTAGAAATGTTATGTAGAACAACAAAAGTTGCATTTGCGATACTGTATATTCGGTAGCACAAACGGAAACACTGGTTAAAGTTCTTAAAAATTTTCATGGCTATTAGAGCGAAGCCGGTTCAAATACCATTTTAGCTTTTTCTCCCACAATTTGTCCTTCTTCTTTAAACTAATTTTTTAAGGAAAATTTAAATTTTAAAAAAATAGAAGATGATAAAATTAATATGTTTATATTTGATGTTATAATCAAGGATTTTGTGTAATGAAAGTTTGTAGAAGTCCACTAAATCCTATAAATAATTAGAAGGTTTAATTATGACAATAGAAAGACACAGAAAGATGTAATTTCAAATTATATTTTACTAAGGAAACAGAAGTAAAAATATAATTCTGTGGAAACTATTTCAGGACCCTTGATTATAAACTTTTTGCTAGTTAGTTTCATAGGGTATTTTTAACGGGCACATTCACGTAGATTATAGTCTGTCAATCGGTATTAATGTTTTATCTTAATGAGAGGTAGTCAAATATTATCTGGCTATTTACATTAACTTTTTTGTCCAGACCTTTTGGAAAGTGTCCACGACCTCATATAAAATAAAATGAAAGAATCATTAACTTTCACGTTGACTTTTTTTAAAAAGTTTCGAACAAAATGAATCTTTTCTTTGCAAGTTTTGAGTATTACGTGTACACTGTTTTTAGACTTTTTTATTGTGTAATTGACGATGTTTGCGCAACACTTTGGTAGGGTTATTGCATCGACATCTCATTCTTCCTCGTTCGTATCAGAGGATGTTGATGTCTCACATAATAGGACAGACCTAGAGTATTAATTAAAAAGACGAGGTCAATAAAACCATAATGGGAAATTTTATCAGAAAGGGTTGCTGTTGCGGGGACAATTGTATTTCCAGTAAGAATCAATATGCCACTGATGACCACATCCTGAAAACGAGTGGATTTTTTGATATTTTGCCCAGTTCATAATGTCCCTGTGAGGCATAAGGTACTCTGTTCATACAATTTTATGTCAACTTTGTACATAAAACAATGTATCATAATGCCTTACATCAAATATAGTGAAGTTGATATTATTCACAATGAAGGATCGTAAAAGCTGTTTACTTATTCCCAAGCGAATGTTTTTGGACAGAATAAAGGTTTACATTATTTTCCTACGCATTCTGCCAAAGTTTGTTAAGTTTGTCGCTGAAATATTCAACGACGGAAGAAATAAAACTACATATGAAAAGCGACATAATGACGTAGTCATGCACTCTTTCTGTGTGTGTGTGTGTGTGTGTGTGTGTGCAGACGACACCAGTGTTTCAGAGTCGTTGCCCAGGCACCGGGTGTAGTGTTGGAGTAGAGAGCTTCGGATCAGAAAGAGATCCTAATTAATATTAGTCAGGTATTGGGACAGATGATTGAGATCGACAAAAGTCCAGACCTGATTCGGAGTGCAGTCCTGAGCAGATATCGTCAAGAGTATATGCAGAAGAATGTGACAGAATTTTGTGACGTCTTGCTTTCATGGCATCACTTGTCGGGACCCGCAGAGAAGTGAGAAGCTCATGCTATTTATTAGCATACTTTTAGTGAGACTATGTAATAATAATGAAATATAAATTTGGAATCACCATATACTTTTTGTCATTATTTGCTTACGTCATTTTGAAAACAAAATTCATATCACAAAAAAATGTGATAACTCAATTTTCCATCCACTACAGTTAAAAGATATATGTGGCGATAATAAGGACTGGACCATAAATATGTAACCCAGTTAAGTGAAATTTCAGTATTTAATAGCTAAACATCATTTCATGCTATGAAATAAGTTTTAGTGAGGAATTGCGGACGACTCAGTTTATATAACCATTCAACTATTATTTTATGGTTTGCTCAACGGCGCTTTAACGCCATGACGTTGCACTCTGAGGAAGGCATTCACTCCCACTCAATCTAGTGGATGAAATATTTGACAGACTATGGTGCTAAAATTTATACTATTATGGTTTAAAAACGTTACTCTTTCAAAAAATGCAAAAAATGAAATATCGAAATTTTATGTCACATGGCCAGTTTTCCCATAAACATATTTGATATAGATGTACAAAGTATAATATGTAATCAATTTTATATTCAACACTAGGTTAATTGCTCGTCATAGGACGGGAATACATTTTTTAATTGCAAAAATTGGAACAAGTGAGCTTAAAATAAAGTTTGAACATAAAAATAAAAAAGTGAAACAAAAAAGCACATTTGGGATGCTTCTGCAACTTTCGAACTCGAGATATCTTGTTTGGCAAGCGGGGCAAACAGAGTGTGTGTGTGTGTGTGTTTTAGATTTTTACGTAGCGTTAACAATTTTTCAGTCATATCGCTACGATGTCTGCAGTGTGGCAGTTTAAAGTCATGTCTAGCACTGGAGCATCATGCCGATGCCGCAGACATGTAGCACGATGTCCCACCCAGTCACATTATTTAGACACCAGGCCGACCAGTCCTAACACTAACCTCATAATGCTGAGAGCCAAGCAAGGCACCTGTAAGTACAATTTTTGTAAATCTTTGGTATGGCTCGGCCGGCTATCGAACCCATGACCTCCTGCATCCGAGGCGGACGCTCTAACCACTAGGCCACCGGAGGGGGGAGGGGTACACACAGAAAGAAAGACAAATGTGGGTGTTTATATATATAAGATTTTATATAAAATTATATGTTAATTATCTGTTGAAAACACACTAAAATATTCCACACATATAGACATAATATGTTCAATCGAGGAGAAAATATTTTGCGTCCAACAGCTTTCATAGCAAGAAATGGAGTTTGAAAAGTATGTGTTTACGTATTGGCCCATTCACATAATTCCTAAACATGCTGTGGTCCGAGAAAAAAAATTGCGGTAGTCAGCAACAGCGATCCTGCCAATACTTGGATTCATTGACAGATATTGTATGCAACCTATATAATTGTTCACTTAGGCAAATGTTACTCTAGGTCACTTATTAATGAAAACGTGCCAATATCATTCGGTGCACATCATATGATCCGTACGAGTACCTGTCTTATCATGCTGTCTGTGATATAGAGTAATGCCGTTATATACAAACACAGAGCACCTATTGAGAAAACTGAAAATAAATACACTTATTTTCTTATTTGCACCATAAGTACGTATTCATTATTATGCTTTATTATTTGGTCATTATTTAAGTTTGATTCACACTTTTCGCGGTTGTTTTGGGCAAATCCCTCTCCAGAATATTGCATGGGGAAACGAAAATTGGTATTTGCCATGAGATCCAACATTTTCTTGGGGACAAATTAACCCTAGGAAAGCCATTTCGATTTGTTTGATTATCATCTTAGAAAACGAACGGAATTGTCCACTCTGGCTTGCTTTAAAGAAGAAGGTTTCAGGAAAAACAAAAGCCAAGCCAACCGATTAAGACCAAGTTTCAGATACGTTTTCGTCAAAATGACAGTATTTGAACTGTAGCTTCATTTATTATTACGTCAGTAAAGGAATTCCATTTAAATAAATCGTAGGATCCTTTTAATAAAGCTAAGTTTAAAAAATCACAGATACACGTACAAACTGACATTAATTTGTGCATTTTCTAACTATGACACATCTAAAAAGTTTTTACAGATTTGGAATTGTTGATAGAAGTTATCGTCACAGTAAAAGGTTTATGGAGAATGCAAGAACAGACTCTGCAGCAGAATGACGTTATTATATACTACAGACTTTTCAATGAAAGAGACTTTGCAACAAAATGATAACAGCAGCTGGTTTTACAACATATAAAAGATGCAGAGGCGTGAACAAGAGAGAGCTCAGCTCATTTCAGCTGAATAATAGTAGATTTTTAAACCATACACAGCTAATCGTCGAAATGTTTCTGTATAATATCCTGGTTGCTCGATTATTTAATTAACACCCACTTCTGATAATTGTAAATATACTCATTACATTACTCATAAATTCTTCGATACTATTCAGCAGTCACCGTACCACTTCAACACGACCTACCTGTCAGCACGTGGTGCTTGCCTCTTGATAAACACTGCAAAAGTTCATCTCGTGTTGGGTTAATTCAATCGCATTTACTTGCACTGATCAACCCTTTCTTAAGAACAATTTGAAACATGTTTTCAGAATGCCTGTCTTATTAAGGATATGAACCAAGAATTGTAGACTGGACTTCTGGTGTTTGTTATACGTTGGATAACAGCCTGAGAAAAACTATCAAGAAATGGGCAGGTAATAAGGAACAATTCTTTACGAAATAATTAGGTTAGTTACTATATTTTTATTGCAAAAAATAAAAATACACACAATTATATCATCAAGAAACTGAAGCGTAGATTTCCTTGTAAATTTAACATATTTAAAATACAAAAAGACATTTTGCAACATTTCCAAGATTGTAGTAACAGTCCTCAATGGCTGACAAGAGCAAGTGCTGAATGGTTTGATCGAATTAAAACAAATGATACATTTGGCATTATGTATGCATTTTTTCTTCATCTTTCTTAAATACATGAAAATCAGGCTAATACTTTTCACCAGACACTGTTGAATGGAACTTGAACAGTATGTATGTATGTATGCATGAATGTATGTTTTTTAACGATACAACAAAACAGGCTTAGATATTTAGTGCCAAGGAAGCTTGGACAAACCTTAAAAGATATACAAATGATAGATAAAGGTAAGAAATGGTAAATTCCTGAAAATGCAATTCGTTTGTTTTCTTTTTTCTAAACCCTGTGTCCAACACCTTGTCAGCTGGAGTATCATTAGTTACCTCTTATTACCCTGTAGGACGAAAGGGAAAATGTCAGATGATTCAGGATATTTATTCACCAAAAGTCAATTCCAAAATAACTTGGATTAATGATATCCGTAAACTGCACTAAATCGGATAAGAAAAACACATACAGGCAAACACACACACACACACACACACACGCACGCACGAATATAATAAAAAGGCGAACTCTAAATAAGGCTTAAATAAAGATGCGGTATTACATCATAGTTTTATTTTTGTCATAATCATGTTTATTATTGATAATGATAGGGTCACGCGAAATGACTGATGCTTGTTTCGTCAAGGAATCTAGTTGTATCTCCCAGTCACAACGCTGGATGTAGTATGGCGTGAATAGATTCGTAAATGAGCATTTCTTCGAAGAAAACACAATTTTATCCAGCTTTATTATACAGCAAAAACACAAACATTCCAACTTTAAAACTGTTTACTTTCTCTTCTTTTTATTCTACGTGGGAAATACGCGAGAAAAATTAAAGGATATCATGTCACAAGAAGCAGCCCGACTGATAGGGTATATGTTGTATTAATTATAGAAATCTGATCACTTACAAACACTTCGTACTTCCTGTAAGCACATGGTGATTGCCCCTAATAAACAATGCAGAAGTACATCTCGTGTCTCGTTAATTCAATCGCATTTATTTGCACTGATCAACTCTTTCTTAAAAACAAATTGAAACACGTGTTCAGAATGCTTGTCTTATAAGGATATGGGAAAAGAATTGTAGACTGGACGTCTGGTGTTTGTTTACGTCGGATAACAGCCTGACAACACTGTCAACAACGTGTATGCATTGACGAACAATTGTAATTTTTGTTACAGAAGAGTTGAGTTAGATACTATATTCATTACATTGAATTTAAATATACAAATTTTAGTCACCGCTACAGTGGCCTAGTAGTTAGAGCGTTTGTCTCGGATGCGGGATCTCGATATAAAAAAAATGGTACTAACAGCCGCCTCGCTAGGAGCTCAGCATTAAAAGGTTAGTGTTAGGACTGGTCGGCATGGTTTTAGGATAATGTGGCTGGTTGGGACATCGTGCTATATGTCTGTAGCATGATGCCCCAGTGTTAGACATCACTATAAACTGCCACACTGTAGACATCGTAGCAATATGACTGAACTATTGATAAGCTACGTTAAAAATACAAATCACACACACACGCGTGCGCGCACAATTTTTAGTCCCAGTACAGTAAGCACTTATGGTACAAAATAAAAATATACACTATTATTTAATAGAGAAAGTGCAGCCTAGCTAAATGATTTACTTATACATTTACAAGTTTATAATACAAAAAGTCATTTTGGTAAATTTCCAACATTGTATTAACAATCCTCAATGGTTCATGTTTCATAATCATGTGAATATCTGAGTCGTAATTATTCCCAATCACCGTTGAATGGTACTCGAACGGTATGTATGTATGTATGTATGCACTGAAATTCTGATCAAGTCAATGGTGAGAAAACTATAAGGGTTATTAGAAATCCTTGCAAAGATGTCACGCTTTCAGTGTGGTTGGTGGAACACCAAGTCCAAAGAATATTTGCGTGTCAATACCACGAAATATTATAAACATTGATTGAACTGATATCATAAGCACCTCTGGGAAGTTATAGCATACCCCAAGTTGAATCACAATCAGGTGGAAACACAAAGTGTTGTTTGCGGGCAGACCACCAAACAGAGGCCAACTAATAAACGCAAGTGAACGTGGTTCCTCAGCCGTAACATCTGTAGAAAAATCACGCTGAATTCTGGTTTTGTTGATGAGCTTGTGATCACCGAGTTAACGATTGGGGTTGAATTTACAACATTTTGCATCTCAGCATATATTTCACGCAAAACCGCCTCAGAACGAGTCGTCGGTGTACGAACTTCGTTTTGTCGTATACATTATAGATATCTTTAACAAGTTTATGCATCACTATGCGATATGTTTTTCTGTCCATGGTGTCTTGGTGAACAATCGCTGAAAAAAGCAATGTTGCTTCATTTCATTTGGTTGTTGTTTGCACGAATTGATCATAACATCTTCTGGTGAGCTGTTGTCTGCACGAATTAATCCCATGAGTGTTTTCAATCGATCCGTGAGCTCATTAGAATTAAATAATCCACCAGGGCAGCTTCCTTTCTTGTCGTGTACCTCCAGCTACATTTATTATTTGTGTTGATGCAGGTGTATGTTTTACGTTCGGTTGTTATTTCTTCGTTTAGCCAGTCAGATCGTTATTCCTCTGTGTGATTTTCTGGTCTAGGTTGTTGTGCTATCCACTCTTTTATTTGTTCGCGTTCTGGTGTTTTTACTGGAGCTTGTGCGGAGTCGAGTGCACCTGCTGCACGGCTTAGAAATGTTTGTTTCTGTTGTTAATACTATTGTTACATTAAATATTCTTTCTTCTTGTCATAAAAATTATTTCTATTGTTGTATTAGAAATTCATCTTTTTTATGCTTAGGTATTACAAGTTTAGCTGTGTACAGTGCCACATATGCTTAGGTATTACAAGTTTAGCTGTGTACAGTGCCACATATTCTTTCCATGAAGATTCACATTTTTCATTTATTCTGTTCATAAATGCATTAAGCGATTTTGCAAAATGATTACATCTGCAGTAGCTTGGACCATTCAGCGTTCTTGTGTTTATCACGTGTCATTGGTGGCATTTTGATCAGATGCTTTTTCCAGTAGCCGGGGATATTAAGAGTGAAACGTATAGGATTTGTAAAGATCTCGTGGTGAGCCGCTTCGTTAATGTATTGAGGTGTTGCTTGCAACTGCGACTTCAACTCTGGTGGCACGTCTGTTATCTTGGAAACTGCTTCTTTAATATCGTTATGAAGTATATGGGGGCCGTTTTACAATCACATCAGCGGTCTCTCCATTTTCACCAACGTCTTCTTTGACTTCAGCAATCGCCGCTAGCAAGCATCCAATAGTCTATACAATTGATCGTGTAGCTTTCTTGATATCATTGGTGCGTTTAGCTATTTTACAGATTAGACCCGGTTATTCCTTTTCCCGTTAGCGCTGCAACTTGTTCTACTGATGCTCTCGTTGCCTTTTTGATATCCTCGTCACGTTCCGCAATTTCCTCTGCTGGTTTAATTAGCGGTGCAATTGTTTGTTCAAAGCCCACTGTGGGATCTTCTAGTGCAAGCTCTCGCGAATTTAACATATCGATGACACTTTTATACTGTCGCTTTTCATGTTCGTCTATGACATTCATGGCGGCCATTTTATATGATTGATATGATTAATCATTTCTCGTGTCCAAACCCGCATGATATTATCCGAGTGACTTGAAATTCTGATCAAGTCAATGGTGAGAAAACTATAAGGGTCCTTAGAAATCCTTGCAAAGATGTCACGCTTTCAGTGTGGTTGGTGGAACACCAAGTCCAAAGAATATTTGCGTGTCAATACCACGAAATATCATAAACATGTTACAGCTGTCACGAAGTACTTTAGGCACGAGTGTATGTCGTTTAGTAAAATAAATCACGTCTGTGTTTTTGTGTCAACCTCGTGAAAATATTTGAGATGGGTTTATTTGGTGTTCAAGCATCACATCTTCGTACACGACAAGGTTATTTTCACTTGCACCTAAAATCAACAACGGTAGGTGCTTCATCGATGGTGGTAAAGAAATTGATGGTAGTAGCTTCACTTTTCAAAGCTTTTTGAAAATCTTTAAAACATCATAACACTGTTGATCATCAGCCGACGGCACAATCAAGTACAGCCGATCCCACTTCAATCATCTTAAAATCATATTCAACAACAGCAGAGTTTCTCCTGATGCAGCAGGGATAATAATCGGTGCACGAACTAAGTTTAGAAACATACCATCATGCTTGGAAGGTTTATGTGCTGTCTGCGCGGAAAAGTCAGTGACGGAAAATTCTTTCTTTCTTTTTCTCAATGCGGAGCTTTACAAATCTTTAAGATCTTCTGATGTTTTATTTTTTCGTGATGCCATTAAATAACACATTATACTAATACAATCAGCATCTCCATATTGTGTGCGATATCGCATGAAAAATAGTACCACAAATCCTACTCGGGTTCAAACACGTAATAGACTATCAACGATTACTTGAACTTGTGTTCGATGTGGCGCAAACAAGTTTAAGTTTGTTAAAAAGAAGTCACTAGCGGTGATGTCCCTGCTGCATTCACGAAATTACATGGGGCACCATGGAGCAAATGTTCTGATGGAAAACATATACCTGCATACAATTACTGTGGGCTTGGTACACAACTTGATATATAACATGATTCTATCAACCAAAACAAATCCTGGTTAGAACCCAGTAAATTGTGTTGATGCAGAGTGTTACAGACATGACATTGAGTATCAAGCATCAAAAGGCATCCGTGCACGTCATCGAACTGACGTGGATCTCGCTCATTACTTGAATTCGATTAATCCACTACTCGGAGAACGAATCACAACATGGATCATCAAAGGCGGTATGAAGGCTAAGACTGCATTTGAAGCAAAGCATCTAAGGAGAAGTAAAATATATACATACAGAGAAGCGTTGGTTCTTAAAGCCGGACATTATCAAACATATCCTACAGTTCGTGTGTATTGGAAAGGCTAACCAGCTGTTGAAAAGTATACAAGCGCGGAAAAGGTCACTCATGGGGTTGCTCGAGCATGTTTACCTACCAGTGCCACGGGTGATTTCCTGTTGGTGGTTTGATGTACGAATACCAAATGAAGTTCATCCGGCCAATCTGTTGTTTCTTCCATATGATCGTGGCAAGGGATGCACCTTCAAGTACGCGGTAACCTTTTGTCCATGTTGCCAGCAGATATAAAGGAGCTGAGCCGCTGACTTCAAAGTGTCGCTGATGCACTCAAACACATGTATGCATGTAAACGGTTCTTACATGTGGATCCTGGTAATGATTTTCTCAGATCTGCTTCAGCGTTGTTGGTGAACACCCTGTGCGAATTCGTGTTGGACTAGACAACATTAATCGTGACCAAGCTTTTGTGGAACGATTTAATCGTACATATGCAAACGGTTCTTTGGACATCACTACGAGCAGGCTTTGTTAATGATGAAGCTTCTGCGGTCTCACGAATGGGTAGCACGACTTTAGTTATAACAGTATTGAATAATATAATCATGCGAATGATTGGTTTAAAACCAGGTAATGCGAATCGCCTAAAATCAATAACGGTTACACATATAATGATTTAACTGTTGGCATGGGCAATATATTTGATAATTGGACCTAGCACTCGTTGGTTGGCATATATGTGACACTTCGACATCGCTTGTATTTTGATTTATAAGGATTTCCACCAAAAGTTGAAGTTGTTAATTATTTAGCCAGACGTGGACAAAGCAATGCACCACTTCGTATACTGGCGGGAAGCAAAGATTCCTCAAGTCCATCCCTGCAGGCACTTACTGATTTCACATTGAAGTACGTCTAATGTTATATAAAATGGCTATTAACATTTACGGACGTTACTCAACCTGACAACATGGTGCTGACGTGGATCTAAGTATGTTCGTCAATAAAATGGATGAGTCTGAGTTTACCAGTCGTGTTGTTATTGGCGTTCACCCAGTTGAGCTTGTGATTTTTGATGATCGAACTGATGATACACTTAAAACGTCTAATATTGACATTGAAGATATTATTTTAAAGTGAAAAGGCGCTGTCTCAAAGAACTGGATAAAATCACTGAAAATGGTGGAATCAGAGACAGCGGCGTGTCGTTGCTTATATCAAAGAGTATGTTGCTAATACTGCTATTACAATAAAAAGATATGTGGATGAACAAATAGCCAACGTGCCCGCACCACCATGCGTATTAACTTCATGGAGTCAAATTCAAGGAATATTAATCAAAGGAAAAAACCAATTGACGGGGTAACCTTAGCAAATGGCTAACTTATTTTAGCTTCTCTTGCTTAAAAAAAGCTTTTATAGACACAAAAGTGGCATCTTCAAGGTACTCACATCCGAACCAAACCTGTTACAAATTAACAGGCCGAGTATTGTTATGGAAATTTACACATTTACCTTACCAGCAGTGTTAGTCACCGGAGATTAAATTCAGTTCCAATGGCTCAACATTTATCCGGGCAGTTACAAAACCGTCTTTGATGCTTGTTATAAAGATTAGATTTGTTATTACATATAAGTAATTGATTCTAATTGCAGTGACGAAGTTGGAGAATTACAACTGTTGGATCAGCTGGGAGAGGATGCTATCATTGATCGTGATTTTGTTCAACTTGTTGATGAATATATGTTAAAGTGGTGTTACCAAACCCTAGTATGAACAAACATATAATTTAATTAAGGTTCAGAGACTGAACGTTGAAACCAGCCTGATGTATCACTGGCAAGTAGAGGTCAGCTCTTTTAATGCGCCAAGCACTGGTGCAATCAGTATGTTTCTAAACGAAAAGGGTGTTAGACCAGAAAAGACACAGAATTGTTGAATACTTAAATATTCTTCAGGCAGAGAGTTTTTGTAACTGGAACAGGAATCGAACCACAACAACCATCATCGACGCACCAATTGGAATTATTGTCGGGGCTATATCGGTAAAAACTGTTCTCTCTGGTGGTACTAGCAAATTAATTTCGATACCAATACGGTGACTAATTCACGAATACGTGTTGATTCGGAACTTCTTGGAGGAGCAAAAAGTATTCTCAACATTATCAGTAAACTGTATTCGGTGGCTATCGAGGATAAAGAAATAAGCGCAGCCGAGTCCTAGACCAGTTGGCGGAAATGGCGAATCAACTCCGAGCACAAATAAGAAACGGAGTAACGGATTTACAGGCAGTAACAGTCAAGTAATAAAACAAGCAATTTGTCTTGGGCGGTTTTTGCCGGTCATTGTTCTACGTCACTGTGAAACCCTAGCTGCTTACTTGAGAGACTTTACTTTCGTGGTTTATTAATGCTAATAATCTAGGGATTGTACAGCATGTGTGACTTGTTCATAAAATAAGTAAACGTCATGAGGGATAAATGCTGAGACCGAGAAAAGATATTTTTTTTTCAAACAGTCAAAAACTAATGCTATTGTACTACTCAGTAGCATTTTCTCTACACTTGATATTGTTTTTTGTCTGCAATACACGCAATTGATATTTTGTTGTTACAGTATTTGCCAATTTAGTTGTCTTTCAGCTCTGCATATTGTTTTGCAATTACGACTGTAAAAAGAAATTGAAAGTCAATTTCAAACAAAACTTAAGGAATGTTGGTGCATTGATGAAAAAGATAAACAGTTTAATTAGAAAAGAAAAAATATGTGCATTCCAATCTATGAGGGGGGGGGGGTTAAAACCAATCCCGAAAGTCGACGAGTGCTTTTCTTTTCTTTTTTTTAAATCACCATTTTCATGTTGCCGTCTCAATAATTCAGTTACTATATCTAGTTCACTACCAAACAGAAAAGAGCAACAGACTAATTAAAACTCGTGAAACGATTATGCAAGGAACATAAAAACAAGTACGTCTAATTATAAACAACGCCTACATTGAAATACGTTGTGTCCTCTGTTCATTTGTATTTTTTTAAAAATGAATTCCACATTAAAACATTGATACATTTTTGATTGCATGTGTAACAAGTTATAAACTTGTTCACGTGTATGGTCGGTTCATATTAAAGGAGAGTTACGATTGTTTTTAAACTACAAAACAAACTTTCATTTATTTTAATGATGAAGATAGTCGACGACGTGTGTCTGTACTTGTCAAGAAAATGGAAAAAAACAAATGGTAAAACGGTTAGGAACCATGGCGAAGGGTTTAAATCATTTTCTTTATGCAAACACCCAATCACATATACAAAAGACGGCAGAGTGTGATATTGTTATATGCAAGGGTTCGCACTACCGGGCGAACCAAACAACTTCTGTGTGAGTCTGGCTTTGACAGTCCATGTTTCCCCTCTTTTCAAGGAACTTAAATCAGTAGTGACACACGCAAACACTACAAATAATTTCTCTAATCACTCAATGACCACACAAAGCGAAACGCTGATTTCACGCTTGCAAGGTTTTTTTCTTGTTTCACAATGCATATGCATTACTAGTAAGCTTCTCTGAGCAGAATATTAGATATTCATGCCATGCAATACAAGACACAACTCAAACAAGTATTCTTATCTCAAATTACTAAACACGTATGCCAAAAATATCCGAAGGATTCTCTATGCTAAGAAATTAGGGAGAGTCCATTTTACAAACTAACACATGATGTCATAATGTCTCGTGAATGGTGTACATTATGATGCCTGCTCTGTATCCTGAAACCAGGCCGACCAGTCCTAACACTAACCTCTGAATGCTGAGCGCCAAGCGAGACAGCTGTTAGTATCATTTTTATAAGTCTTTGTTATGGCTCGGCCTGGGATCGAACCCATGACCTATCGCATCCGAGGCGGATGCTCTAACCACTAGGCCACTGAAGCAGTGATGCCTGCTTTTATAAAATGGCTAATTATTCGGGTTGAGAAATATCATCGCAATACCGACTTCCCATAATAAGCAAATACTCACTAAAATATATAAACGGAGAAGTAACCACAAATAGCACATACCCTTGGTTTATTACACTGTTCGTCACGCATACAAAAGGGGTGTGTGGTATATTATTTGGCTTGAAATAACTTTTCAAGCAGCAGGGAGGGCGAACAGACCAATGGTCGAAAAACGTCCAAATGTCGAAAATAAGCCTTCCTACAAATGATCGAAAAAAAGAAAAGCGTCGACAGAATTTAAAAAGCGTCGACACTTTACTGAGAGAGTCTCCATGGAATTTCTAATTAATATTACTTTATTGTCGTTGGTGATTTTTTTTTCTAGTTTATTATGCACGCGCTTTACGCAATGACGTCTTAATTTAGGTCGCCCCCCCCCCCGCTGCTATTAATTAAAAAAATTATTGTATTAGAACAAACCGCAGAACAAACTGAAAAAATAGCAAGAAGAACTAAACAGGCAAAGAAGATTTTACGAGATCTTCCAACTGAAATAGCTGCAGCTCACTCCCAACCACAACCACAAGATATTGTTGTTGACCCTGTTGCGGATGAGGATGTTGTGGTTGACCCTGTTGCAAAAGATGTTGATAAAGAAGAACCTAAAGGGGGAATTTCCTTTACGGAAAAATTTACCGATGGTGGTACACTCACAATAAAGGGATTTGCATTAAAAGATGAAAAGGTATAATAGAATTTGGTACGTTTGCTGCTTCAAGTTATCCATCACGACATAAATTTTTAAAACCCGAATATGGTAAAGGTATTAGTCATGATACGTGGGTTGATTGGGTGTATAAAATAAACCAGGGTACCACTCGGATATTCAAACAAGAGGATAATACTTATAATACTTTTTTAGAGGGAGTAGTATTACATGATAAATTATTATGGGAAAAAAAGAACAGAAACATAAAAAACGAGAACAACAAAACGAACAGAAACATAAAGAACAAGAACAGCGGAAAGAACAGAAACAAAAAAAGCAAGATCCTTCCTATCAACTTCCTCCGCCTCTGCAACAAACGGATGTTCTTAGTTCTCTTTTTCATCAGAATCTCCAGAAGTAGAATTTCATGATGCACCTACTACTGGTAGGTGCGACGATGATTTAAATCAAAGTTACATAATAAATGTTTAAACGTATATCCGACGTAGCATTAGACATGGAAGCACCTGTCGAAAAGGACGAATCAAAACGTGATTATCAATTTTATTCCCATGACGCAAGACAATCAAATCAACGTGGACGTATCGAACTTCAAGTTCAGGATACGAGTAGATATTTCTTACCACATGAGGCATTTATTGAGGTAGAGGGTAAAATTGTGACGAATGTTGCAGCTGATACGGCATATGATGCTAATTTGCGAGTTGGTTTTGTCAATAATGGTATTATGGCGTTGTTTAGTAGCGCTACTTATATGATCGATGGGAAAAACATCGAGACAATTGAGAACGATGTCGACGTTGCCACAACAATAATTGGTCTAGCAAGATATTCTGATGATTACACAAGATCAGCTGGTCCATCAATGATGTTTGCTAAGGATATTACCGACAACGCCGATCATGTTCAGTATATTAAAGTACGGACCCCACGAGATACTGCATCTGATCCACAACCAGATGATTTTGAACATGCAGCCAGACCAGGTGCTGCTTTTGATATTATAGGAAGTGTTAATGCAACTTACAACTTGGGATTTGCAACACGCCGAGCGATGTTGAAAGGTAACAATAGAGAATTTTCATGTGCAATTCCATTATCTCACATCTTCGGATTTTGCAGAGATTTTAGAAAGGTCATCTTTGGAGCTATACACACAGTTTTGCTTGTAAGAAAAGGTGATGATAACGATGCGATCTGACGTGGTGCTGGTGTTGCTGATGGCAAAGTAATTATAAACAAACTGTTACTGTGGATGCCTATATTAACTCCATCAATTACAGAAGAACAGAAATTATTGTCTTTTATGGAACAAGGCGGTAAATCATTGCTATTATGGTTAACAGTAACCACAGATGCTATTCAAAGTTCTATTTGGGGTTTATTTACATGGCATACAGCATCACAGCAGGGTGTTTCTGCGCCGCGACATATTTTTGTTGCGCTGCAAAATAATAATCGGATAGGTAGTGAGGAACGTTCACATATGATATCTGACAATTTAGGCGTTACTGAGGTTTCTTTACGGATAAACAGACAATAAGAACCATGCGAAAATATATCGTTAAATTATGAACATAACCATGTAGCACGTGTATATCATCGTTTGATGTCATTCATGGGACATGATCAAAATGTGGATACTGGTTTGCAAATATCACAGTTAGATTTTACAAATCTATATCCGATTTATTATTTTTCGCTGGGGAATCTTGATTTATCCAAGCAGTATGTTGTTGATACACATTTTCGAGCTTATGTTAGTAACCCGCCAGGTGGTGGTGTCTCCTATAGAGCAATCGCGGTCATAATTAGTGACAAAGCGATGTTACTTGAAGGTGGTAGTGGTCGAATGAGATTCATTGATGCACCAGCGGAAAATCTATAATCGTGTTATTTTAAAAAATATATTTATCATAAAATGTCATACAATCACGTTAATGTCACTCTGACTCCCGGTCAGGTGAAGAAACTTCAATCAAAAAAACGCCAACAAATGCGGAACAAAAATATCACTAAAGCGAGATCAGATTTCTAGTGGCGGTCCAGACAAATTATCGTTGACAAATAACCAGATTAAACATCTCAATAAAGCACTGGAATCAAAAACCGGAGTTCAATTTCATCTTGCTCCGAGCGCCATCAAGGACATGGTTAAAACAGGTGGTATTTTCCACTTCTCGCGGACATTCCGGCATTAATAGCTGCTGCTGCTCCAGCCGTAGCAAAAGCAGCCGCGTTAGGTGCTGTTGGAACCGCTGCTGGAATGGCTCAAAAGAAAGCAACAGGAAAGGAATACAAAAAAGGAACTTGGCCTAAGATTACCAGGATCTCGTTGGGGAAGAGGTCTGAGGCTTCCAGGAACAATCCGTTAGACGTTCCTGCATCAAATTTTGATTTACTTGATGCTGCTAAACAACTAAAAATATCTGCCTTTAGAGGTGTTTTTATGCGAGATCAATTACCGAAACAACCGAATGAACTCGAAACGGGTATTATTAATCTCGACTCAAATTCAGGACCCGGTACTCATTGGGTATCATACGCAATTGATCCACGTGGAATCGTTTATTTTGATTCGTACGGGTTAGCCCCACTCGTTGAATTTATCAAGTATGTCGAGCCACTTCATAAAAAAGTTTGGTATTCAACGCTACCAACACAAACAATGACAGATCCGCCAATATGTGGCCGTGAAGCAATTTTAATGTACTTAACACCATATCAAAATCATCCAAACCGCCACATATAGTTGTGCATGATTATACAAGTAACCGCTTCGTTGCGCGCCAGGTGTTTTAAAGAGATCAAGGATCTTATATAATGGTTGATATTTACGGAAGATCTTCCTCTACATGTAAGAAAGGTAAGAAAAAATCCGATGACATCGATTTGTCAAAGTACCCAACTAAAGATGAACTTGCCGATATAATGAATCTTGCTGGAGTTGACCGAGATGAAGTTGTTATTTTTCAGGACCGATATGGTGTTTTAAAAACGAGTAACATCAAATGGAATGACATAGTTCGACGAGTACCCGGTGCGGTCACGGATAACATCCCTGTGTTTACTGACAGCGGAAAAATCAGAGACTCAAGTATATCGTTTACAAGCATCAGAGATGAAATTGCAAGAAGCGTTCCTAATCGCGTGAAAAATACCGGTGACACAATGACGGGAGAACTCAGCATGAACGGGAATAAGATAGTAGTTTTGAGAGATCCAACATCCCACGAGGACGCAGCAACGAAAAAAGTACGTCGACGTCAACTATAACACCGTAGATGGTAAATTATCCACGTTGCGGGCCGAGTATGACGTTCACGTAAACGCGTTTACAAATCTCCGTAGAAATTTTAGAAAAATTAACGAAACCGCAGAGGAATTTTTTGGTAATCCGCCCACCGTTGACGTAAAACTCTCTGATATCAAAACTAACATCAACACGATCAAACGAACACTCGAAGACATCGTAGCGGGGATTCCTGAGATCGTTAACAAAATTAGTCTGATTAAAATTTCACCTGGAATAACTCCCGGGCATATTACCAACATCGTATACACGGTATCATCGGGATTTGCAACATGGTCAGAGAAAAATAAACCTATTAAATATACCGCAACAGTCACTGGCGTGTACAGGCTATCTGTGTTCAGTGCTGCAAAATTCGAGATATTTACAACGTATCCATGGCGTCATTCAACTGATAAGTTTTCTGGAGTTGTAACTATCACATTAAACAAGGGAACCGAAGAAATATTTATTCTGGAAGCAGCTGATAAGAAATTAACCGCAACATCTTACTGGTGGTGTTTGGAATTTGTAGCTGAAACACCTCAATTGGTTACTGCATAAAATATAATGGGTACCTGAATCGACGATGCATCTCAATACAGGTATAATCAAGCGCGTGAATGGCAAGCAGCGTTGAAAGATATCATCGAACAATATACAGTAAAAGTAAAAAAATATCGTCGACGACTGGTTATCGTCGACGTGATTGTTTATTCAGTATCCGCTGTTGTTGCTGAAACAGGTGTTATATTGTCAACAATGACGATGATGGCACCAGTAGCCGTAACAAACTGTATTTCAGCAGCAACAACTATTGCAGGTGTTTTTAATATCGTAGCAAAACAATATGCACCTGCATGAACGAAAAATTATCCGATTACATAATAAAATTACACACAGCGACGGTCGCATACTCGAACTTATCTTCGTTGTTATCAGCAAGCCTCAGCGATGGAATAATTTATGATTTTGAGTTTTCAGAAATGATTAAAATATATAACAGTGCTGTTAAAGGTACGAGCATTAATAATGACATCAGTAGAGCTACTTCAACAGATCATGACAAACACAACCCCGCACAAGACCACGATGATCTCGGTAAGCTCGACTAATCCCGAATTCAGTGTTAATTTTCCAACTACGATTCGCGCAAATGAAATCGCGTTAGCACCATTACGAGTATATTACAGCTGGCCAAATATCAGATCAAAGTCATTTAATGGAACACCAGCAAATAATTCGCTTGTATTTGCTAATAAAAACAAACCAGATGGAACACCTGATTGGGTCGTTGTTGGAATACCAACTGGCAGTTATGAGGTCGAGGAAATCAATGAAGAATTTCAACGTAGAATAAAATCAATAACAGGAAAAGAAGCAAAAATATCAATTAACATTCGTGAGCCGACGCTATCTTCTACGATTGAAATACATTCACCTGATTACGCCGTTGATATTTATCAATCATCTATAAGATCCGTGCTAGGTTGGCCTGACATTCCGCCAGAGTATCATGGATCATCAGAACCGAAGTTAAGTGAATTTCTCACCGACGAAGCAAACCTTATGACGGTTCCAGGATATCGATTTTCTCGTCAATATCCAGGATGGAGAGATTCTGCTGCTGCTGCTGGTGGAAAACTTATCACACCAATATTCCCTCACTTTGTTGTTGTTGATGTGACAGCTTCAACCACAAATGTTGGTGAAAAATATGTCAGGATTATATCCGACGAAATTAAGGCTGAGTTTACAAATACATCAACAACATTAACGCATTTGTTTAAAAATTATATCCTGGAGTATCCTAATAACGATCTGAAAAGGAAAATTATTGAAACAATACATCTGAATCAAATTATATTAGATCTTAAATACGTTAATCGATATTTTATTGCTGTCATAAAAGAAGGTATTCTTCCGCTTAAGACAGGTAAAAGTACCAAGCAAACTTATCTTGATCATTATAAGATAAATGAAGCAGATTTATTAAAATTTATACTTCCAGAATTTGCCACCGACGACTTGACGAAATCACTCAAGGATCTTATCAACGAAACCTTTCCTAAAATACTTGACGCATGGAAAAAAATAACTCCACCGAAGTTTATTCTCAGACACAGCAATGACCCACAAGGAGGTGGTAGACATATTTCACCAGGAATCGTTAATATAACATCAACGATCGCAGTCAATCTTGTTTGTGACGTAATCTATGGCAGCTATCAAATAGATCTTGGAAAGTCAGATCAGGCTCAACAAGGATATATTTTATACACGTTCACACCACAAGTATATCCTGGGAGTTTAATCGCGCAAGAGCCAACCAATCCTGTTTATCTACGTACACATAATCAGTATTTGTCACGAATCAATTTCATAGTCACCAACCACATAGGACGATTAATTGACCTGCGTGGGGAGGAATTAATTGTGAACCTACATGTAAAGTCTTAAAGACTTTTATCGTAATGATTTCTGTCTTAAAGACTTTTATCGTAATGATTTTTGATCATAGATCTTTGATCTTAATATTTTATTTTATCAGAAATATTTTTATTTTATTTTATCAAAAACATTTTATTTTTTCTGAAATATTTTATTTTATTTTATCAGAAATATTTTTATTTTTTCTGAAATTGATGGGTAGTTGGTACTCAGAATCGTGCAAACCAATCAATTTCGTAATTTTGATGGGGTAGTTGGTACTCAGAATTATGTAAAATGATCAAATTTTCAGAAAAAATATAAATATTTCTGATAAAATAAAAAGTATTTCAGAAAAAATAAATACAATATTTCTGATAAAATATAAAATATTTCAGAAAAAAATAAAATATTTCTGTTAAAATAAAATAAAATGTTTCTGATAATATATATATATATATATATATATATATATATATATATATATATATATATATATATATATATTCTGATAAAATAAAAAATGTTTCTGAATAATATAAATATTTCAGAACAAATAAAATATTTCAGAAAAAATAAAAAATATTTCTGATAAAATAAAAAAAGTGTTTCTGAATAATATAAATTTTTCAGAAAAAATAAAATAAAATATTTCTGATAAAACAAAATAAAATATTACACGTGCTCGGTCGTTTCATCAGTAACGAAGTTACTCGCTGACATAATTTTTCTTAATTGTCTTATACGAGTACTGATTGTTTTCTTTGCCTCGTATTCGTGGGATAACTCCGATCTAATTTTTTCTACTGCAGCAGAGAGAGGAACGAATTCCTTCACTTGATCATCTTCTAATGAAGCTAGCGACTGAAACATCGCAGCCTAAATTCGTTTTATGAACCTGTATTCGGATGATAGTGTGTGTATTCCTTGGTTCTTACGTTCTTGTAAAATTTCAAAATCAGAAATTATTTTTTCGGGATTTAGTTCATCAGATATATTAATATCATCTTTTCCAATTTTTTAATAGCAACAATTACATCATTAATATTTTCGTAGTTCATTATTATACAGTATATATTTATTTAAATCAAAAAATATATATCCCCATGTGAACCTCGATTCGAGTGTTCTAGCGAGTTCAGGAGGATGTTTCAAGGACAGCATGGGGATTTATGACAAAAAAGATAAATATAATTCTACGTAATTACTTGATAGTGATGATAGTTTATCTCATTATCGATATTGGAAGACGATTCTTTGTTTATATTTCTTGGAAAGAGCGGATATATATATTTTTTCCGCGACTTTTTGTACCGAACGCTGGCAGATATCAAAATATCTCTCAGCTGAATTCATTGATTGAAATATAATTTCTTCGCCAGTTTCTATGTTTGTAGATTTTGCCGCCCTCTTTCCGGTTGTTTTACATCTCCCAGTATTATCACATGTATTATTCTCGCTCTGTGTACCAGCTTGAAGGTTGGATAAATTATTATTCTGAGCATCATCGTTAATAAGATCGATCACAAGACCGTCTTTAATTAACCCCTTGTGACATTCATACACAAATCGATGACAGAGATAAGGTTTCTTCCCAGCAGTAAACATTAGATAGCCAGCATCAGTAATATAACCAACTGGTTTTTTCAATCGACGGTGTCTTATCGTACCATCAAGATTTGATTCGTAGTTCGTTATTACAGGATGTGGGACGAATTCAATTTGCTCCATTGTATGATAATATTATTTGTTTAAATCATAACTTGTCTGAAAATGTAGTTAAATAATCCTCCACGGATTTTATAGCTCCGTCACTGACATCATTTTTTTAATCATAATATCTCTTATGTTCGCGATATTGTTTTCCACCACAACGCGCACATAACTCTGTTTTATCTCGTACTCCAACACCACATCGCAGACATGGTATGGGTCCTAAACAACCTTTACGAACACTCTGCAAATGAATCCCGCAGAATTCCTTCCTGCAGGATTTATTACATCGAGTTAATTATCCGATCATCAACCATTTGCACTTGTTCTGTTGAGACATTGTATTTACAATATTTTTTATTTAAATACTTGTCTGAAATATAATATGGATGAGTTTGAGAGATTATCCAGAATCAAGCCTTGGAAAACAAGTAAATTCAACCTCGACAGGATATCTTTTGATTTACCAATAAAACATCTCGTTGATAAGAAAAATAAAAGTTTGATCAATAAAATTCACGACGCCAAGAAAGAATTTCACGCAGATGGTGCATCTCATGTATGGTCAACGTTCAAGATTATACGCGACAAAGATATCATTGACGCTACGATGAATGACAAACGAGCGGCAGCTATTATTGAGCAGCTCGATGATAGAAGTTATCTTTTCAGAATAAAATTTGTCGTGTTAACAGAAACAGATAACTGGATTATCCATGACAAATATGATCCTGTCCACAATAATAAAAAAATCGTTATATTAAGTAAAAATTCCAAACCACGAGCGCTGACTGGTATTGACAAACCGTATTATGAGTGAGCATATCCTGTGATCGCGGTAATTTATGGAATCTATGTGATAAATGAAAAACCCAGCATTAATAAACTGGCGCCAATTAAATTTTCAAAAATAAACTGTGTAGCCGAGCGAGTAATAGAACATTTTACAAACGCGGCCCGTGGAAACGGTTTGACAGATAAAAGACGTAAAATAATAAACGAGTGGGGCGAGATGGTTAAAGATACCGGGGCGTCTATCAAAGATGTCGCTGAGTTAGGAAAAAAATGAAAATTCCCAATAACCGTAGCGACGATAACAGGAGAAATATTATATGAATCAAAATATAATTCAAAAGGAGCTTCGATCGAAATTATTGATCATAACGCGCACGCGTGGACTGGCGCAGTAACAGTGTTTCCACGAGATCGAACTGTTAAATACTATCGCGAAGATATGTTTGATTTTATTAACGAGATAAGTATAAACGATCCTGTGTCAGTATGGCTGTTTCAGAGTTCTAACCGCGAATCAGATATGGAAGAAAAAATTAAGTTCGATCAGTTTGTACGACCGAATGGTGTTATTTATCGAACAGATCTTCTTCACGAAAAAATAAAAAATCTTGCGCTGCAATATACTGATGATACTGACGAACTATTGAGCAACTGTTTTACTGTTCCGTCAGTTAAGGCTCATTTTGCTAGAAAGAAAAATTCGTGGAAACCAACTCGGTCCCATTTTCTTGATGATATAATATCGAGCTGTGTCGAATACGGACACGGTGGATTGTGGAATACCAAGTATAATTATAAAGATGTTATTTCGGTTGATATGGTTGCATGTTATCCTGGAAGTTTTCTTGGATACGGAGATTGTTCTGTGTACTTTGAGCGATTCAGTCATCCGACGCACGAGATGACGCGACTATCGATAAATGGACCATTACCGGATTTTGACTTAACTGGATTTGCTTGTATCGAGTCATTTGAAATGTCTAAACATCTCTATGCGATTTGTTATACCTGGTTTGGAAAACATTTTTCAGAAAAAATGTGGGCACCAATAGTACTATTACGGTATATGCTTGATTGTGCGATATTAACACTATTGATTGTAAGTGAAGCAATTATATCATATCGGAAACAAACCGAAGTTTGGTTACCACAACAAAAGAAATATTCTGATAATGAAAACCCCGATATAACCGATTACGAGAATAAAATTACAAAAGATCTCGGTAGAAAAATAATCGGTAAGTTCACCCAAGGAGGAGCATATGATCACAGACGACATTGTACAAGATTGATCATGGACGATGCTGAGTTAAATTTTATAATCGCTGATACAACGAACAGAAATACGTTTATAAGTCGAGAAATAGCTTTCTTGTCAAATGGAACTAAATTAGGTACAGTTGTAAGTTACATGGACGGTGAGTCACCTCAGTATATCATCGATGCTCGCGTACGTTTCAATAAATATATTATCGATGATAAATAAGGTTTCTATACTCGCTGTCAGAGTCGCTACAGATTCATTTTATATCAATAAAAAATATTCAGGATTACTAGAACAACTACATATCGGTACTTGTGCATCATGGGGTTCGTGGAGAATAAAAAAGGAAGATATACTCGATTATTCCGAATCAGCTGATGTTGCGGTTAAAGATATCTATTGTAAAAAAAAAAAAAAACATCAAAAACTACAATTATCATCTGCACCATCGGTATACGATCCAATAACTAGAAATAAAACGGTTTATCTAAACGGACCTGGAAGTTCTGGTAAAACCACTCGAGCGATCAAACTGTTTCAGAACTCAGATACGATCGTGCTGACACCCACACACAGACTCGCGCGAGAGATGAAATAACGAGGATTACAATCATGTACTTATCATAGCTTCTTCCGATGGAAAGGTGATGCATGGACTTCTTCGAGGATGGGAGAAAAATATATTCCGAGGATTATAATATGGGATGAAATATGCACGGTGCCGTTAGAAACATTAAAAACATTTCTAGATTGGTTGTTAACAAGAAATACTGCTGTAATAATGTGTGTCGATGACGGTCAACCACCACCGTTTGTTGGACTATCTCCACATGATTGGTTGAAAAATTTCGTTGATTATTACGAAAAAATAAATGACGATCATAGAGCGCTTGATGAAGAATTAAAACAGTTTAAAAAATTAATCAGACTACAGCCGAATAAAATTCAATGTGAAGTAATGCGTGGAATAATTCCAGAAACACCCATGAACGACTTTCTGCAGACGTGGAAACCGAATGATTTGATAGTGGCAAGTAGAAAAATAGTTCGTGATAAACTTCAGCGGCAATTGTTTCAGTTACATAAAGAAAAGTTTCCAACATTACCAGTTCCGTTATGTTATCGACCAGCTGATACACGGCGGCAGAATATTTATGTTGATATACCAGGACAGACCGAGAAACAGAATTTAGTATTAAATGATATTATCACAGTTGATATCAACGCTGTTGAAGATGCATTATCGTTGAACAA
Organism: Sinohyriopsis cumingii; assembly: GCA_028554795.2. Taxonomy (NCBI): domain Eukaryota; kingdom Metazoa; phylum Mollusca; class Bivalvia; order Unionida; family Unionidae; genus Sinohyriopsis; species Sinohyriopsis cumingii. Next base: position 17,601,325 of record CM068825.1, on the reverse strand, counting down.
ATCTCCGTGGACACTAGGATATGCAATGACAATACATTCATCTCAAGGATTAACTATTACCGATACATTTGTTTGGATTATAGATGATCGTATCGAGTGGTCAAACTTAGTTTATCTCGCAGTGTCTCGAGTCAGAAGAATATCTTTGTTGCGGAGAATTGTCTTGGACGAATCAGTGATTAGTGATGATATTGACAATGATATAATAAGATAAAATTAGCTGGTTATAAACAATCTGATAAAAAAATAAACGCGATTTTGATCTCGACGTTGAATTTATCAGCACGTTGAAACAACAACAGAATAATCATTGTACAAGTTGTAATTGTGTGATGTTATGGAGATATTCAAATAATAATCCAAGACAACTTACCGAGGATAGAAAAGATAACAGTCGCGGTCATACACGAGAAAATACCATGTTGACCTGTCTTGAGTGTAATCGACATAGAGGTGCTAGTTAAGTGATCGAGGTGGTAATTGCGTATCTTCAGGAACCACCTGCAATTGTTCACGTGTGAATCCACGTTGAGGAACAGTTGAATCCAGTCTGTAGATTGCAGGTCTACCTGAGGATCTTGTCACGGTGGATATCTTATGTGTGGTAACACTCCAAATAGGATCAGTCGCTCTTTTTTTACCACCTTCGAGTTCACCGGGTTCATATAAATACCTTACAGTGGTATTACCTAATACTGGTTGCGTTGAAAAGTCACGTCGTTGTATTGGTATATTTTTTTTGTAATTGCATTAATAGGTTTCATGTTGGTCGTTCGAGTTACTTCATTATTTAACGCAGTTATCACACTTGGTAACCTTACAACCCATTCACGAGATCTCCTGTCTTGAATAAATTCCTTCGCGTATTGGTATTAAAATAACCGCTCAGCAAGTGTTCGATTAAATCGTTCAACAATTGCCTGATCACGATGAATTGCAGTGTGTCCTCGTCGTATTTTGACATTATGTTTCTTTATCAGCGATGATACTGGACCAAAAAATTCTTTGCCAAGATCAACCTGTAGCAGCTGTGGCCATTGTAGACCACCTTGTGGTCCGGGTCCTCGTTGATAAATTTGTTTAAACGCAGAAGCTACTTCAGCCGCTGTCTTAGTCAGTAATGATTCTGCTTCTTTATATCTACTTGCAATATCAACGACAGTTAGCGCGTATTTGTACCTTTTTCTGCGCACAGTATCATGTGGTAAAAACAGAATATCAGCTTGATGAACTTCATTAGGGACGCTGACATCGAAATACGCGTACTGAATTTGTTTCGGTGGTGGTAGGTAAATTTGCCATATTGCCTGTTTAGATAACCACGCTTTAACATTAACACGTGTAACTTTTGCTGTATCAGCGAGTTTATTAATTGCTGCTTTACCCCTCCAGTATCCAATTGGAGAATAATAAATCGATTCCATTTATACATTACCAGCACCTTGCGCTAATTTACCTTTCATCGCGGATCTTATTAACCAATTAGCTAGTGATTCTCTTATATTTTTATTTTTTTATAGAATTTAACGCATGAATTAATTTCACATCTGCAATATGTGTGTCTCGTAGATTTTCACTTTTATACGCTACATCATGAACATGACACGCTTTATCAATAGCGTTTATTGGTTCCTCGCCTGGTTTTGGTTGATCCTGATTGTCAAGTCTGATATCAAGTCGAGTACCAGGACCGCAATAATTATATCCTGGTAGATGTTTTTCTCCTTGGTATTTAGCCCACGGAGCTCATGAGAACTTTGACATTAATTTAGCAATAACACCACCATCTTTTTTAGGTAAAAAAAGAGAACTTTTTCTGTTACATACTGCACATCTTCCACCATATGCTATTCTCGCATTTTTTGTTGTAACCGTGGATAGATCATTAGTTGGGGTTTTGGTTCTACAGCGTAAACAATATAGATTCATATGTTTATATAATATGGATATAATTTATTTCTCAGCGACTCGGCGACGAGAGCCAGTTAAGCACCATCCAGCGTTACCGAACTCGATTAGGATGATAATAATAGGACCATCTGGATCGGGTAAGACGCAATTACTGCTTAATTTAATAATGAGATGGTTGAAATGGGATAAGTTATATTTGGTGGCGCCATGATGATCAGAGATGCTACGATGTGCTCAAAGATTTTAATGAAAACGCGCGATTACTGGACGAAGACAACGATGTTATCGAGTTTATAACCGATATTGATGAAGCGCCGAGTGTTGATGTTTTAGACGGATTTATTGATAATTTGGTTGTATAAGATGATGTGATGCTGGACAAACAATCAAATCCAGCTAGAATATTTTCTCGAGGAAGACATAAAAACACTGATGTGATATATGTTACTCAGCGATACACGCAGATTCCGAAAGTAATCAGGGATAACTGTAATGTTTTAGTTGTGTTTAATGGCTTAGACACACATACGTTGCGCAATATTCATCAAACATGGTGTAGCGGAGATATGGATATAAATAAGTTTAGAAACTTTTTTTCACGAGCGCAAGCTACTCCGCACGGATTTATAACGATACATTTACATGATCCTAGAACAAGATATCGTGCAGGTCTTGATAAAATATTTGGATAAATAGCAGCGGGGGAGGGGGCGACCTCAATTAAGACGTAATTGCGTAAAGCGCGTGCATAATAAACTAGAAAAAAATCACCAACGACAATGGAGTAATATTAATTAGACAAATTCCATAGAGACTCTCTCAGTGAAGTGTCGACGCTTTTTTAAATTTTGTCGACGCTTTTCTTTTTCTCGATTATTTGTAGGAAGGCTTATTTTCGAAATTTTGACGTTTTTCGACCATTGGTCTGTTCGCCGTCCCTGCTGCTTTTCATGCAAACACAGTTACACATATAAATTGGGTGGGGTATATTTTTCACATGCAAAGAGACAATCAGCCATACAAATGGGGATATGGAATCATTTTTATTTCATATAATCACACATCCTAATGATATTGGGTAGATTAAAATTATTTTTACATATAAACACATAATCAAAACTCTACAGGTAAAACAAACACAAACACAAAAGTGGCAATTAATCCCATCAAGAATCCATTTACTATGATACGTATGTGGTACTGAAAAGGGTCGTTGGATTGGATGTTGTACGTTAATAAAGCTAGTCAACCAATGATGACACATCGTCATTCTACACTGTAGACTTCTAATATCTCCTGATCCATTCTCCAAAACTATTGTTTCCAACAACCATGTATATCGATTTAAATGTGTGTGACATGTGCAGCCGTTTCTATTCCGTGTCTGCTGGTCCAGTTTCCCTCATGTAGACGGATTAAACTGGATCAAACAGCATACCGGAGTTTGTAGTCGAGTATGCTTCACAAAACCACGCACTGTTTCTCGTGAAATAACACTTTTCTGATTTACACGTTGGAACACGTTATTCTTGTTCAAAATAATCTTAAACAGTGACATCAAAATAATGATGCAATATGCGTCTTATTTATGAAATCGTGTGTGCTGGGAATATAGTATATGCCCCAGATGTTTAGGAAAGAAAAAAGATATAAGACACGTGTCATTGTGCGGCGTGTACACTTTTTGAATATTATGTTCTGAACAGATATATTAGCCAACGAAGTATGCTTTGTCACAATTATTTTCATATAGCAAAATATGTTCGACAATAATCCTGAAATACTTGCGTTTAATTATAGATGCAATATTCTTAGAAACGGTTAACTCGTAATGAGGAAGCAAAGCTTCGGGACCAACGGGTCTGCAGGGAATAAGATGGCTCTCGAGGGATCCTTGGTCAGACGGGGAGGAGTGGACCATGGGTGGTTGCTCCTTGCCTATTCCACAACAATTTGTGGGACTCGAAATATACCGTATTCGTCGACTGTTCACCGAGAGATAAATGTTTCATTTTTGATGAATATTTTTCATATTACTATAGGTGAAAATGTAAATCAATATTGATATGCGAATGAAAATTAATTATTCAGATATGAAACATGCATTATTCATATTTTATAAATAAATTCTATACATTTATCAGCTTGAAAGTTTACCTACAGGTAATACATGGAGATCTTTTGTTTTGTGGTCCTAATTTTCCAGAAAGAAAATAAATCCACAAGAATTATCATAAAATCGTTTTGACGATATTGTAGACATTAGCGGATTTCTCAGGTACAGTTTGTATTGTTATGAATTTAACACTGGATTTAAAAATGGAAAGCAACATCTACATTATTGAGAAGGATGTCATCACTTTTTGGGAGTCGAGAATAATCCTGTGTTCCAAATGTGGACGGAAATTTGTGAGTCAAGCTTGTGGCAATCAACATAGAATGAAATAGTTCTACAAGAATAAAAGCGCTTGTGAATTACTAGAAGTGTGGCAAAGATGTGCACAGAGTTTAAGAGAATTCTCAATTTATCCTGGATAGACACAATCAGACATAATGTTATATATATATATATATATATATATATATATATATATATATATATATATATATATATATATATATTACAAATCATATGGCGAATAGCAGTCCTTTCAAGTGCACTGGATTCAGCAAGGGATCGCGTTTGTCTGGGATTGATTAAGATAAATGTAATAAACTGACTATGAACAGTGCAAAACTAGCATCTAGCTAGCCTACGCTTTCGACATCGACTCTTAATGAGTCTTATATATATATATATATATATATATATATATATATATATATATATATATATATATATATATATAATTTAATTTAATTGTTTGATTGTTAGTTGTTTATTTTTCAATTTCATTACATACTATTGTAATGTAAAATTGTATGCTGGACTTGACCTTATCCAAAATTGAGTTCATTTCTGCTTGACCTGATTCGTATTTTTTTATATTTCATTTTATGTATAAAAAAAACTAAACCATAGCTAAATTATTTTGTATGTGTACGGGATTAATATCGGTATCATTATTAATAGAAGAAGTAAATATGTTTATTAGGGTAAGGGTTTATGACTTTCCTAAGTGAATTTTACAGGTTATAGTTTTGATTTTGTTGTGACCAGTTGGCTGGATTTTATTTTCTTCAAATTGTTGAATTGAAGTGATTCTTTTCTCTGGAAATACGAAAGTGCACTGATAAAATTCTTGGATACTGACATTCACTGGAATTTATGGTATATTAAAAGATCGAACAATATTTATGTGATTCAACAAAAGACTGTTGACACATCACCACTTTAATAGCTACCACAGACAAATCATCGACTTAAGTTTCGGATTTTTCTGGAATTTTACTGAATTTTTTTCAGGACTTTAAACTATTAGGAATTGTGACTGTAATCCTTGGATTACTTGGGGATTTAATTCGCAATACCGAAAGTGCTTTTTCCTCATTTTCATTTTTTGTTCTATAGAAATAAATTATTTGTTAAATTTTACACAAATCTTGTTGTCTTTCACTCTTTTCTGTTACTTATTTAAAGAGCATAGACTTGTAACTATATATATATATATATATATATATATATATATATATATATATATATATGTATGTATGTATGTATGTATGTATGTACATTTAACGGCACCTCTGCACAATAATGGACAGCTGGTTCCATTTGAAAGTAATGTTTAAAAATCTAAAAATGAAGAATTGCACAAAATGGTTTAAGAAGATAAGCCTTTCCAAATAAATATAAACAATATAAACTGCAAGATTAGACTTTGCCATTGATTTTATAGATCATCAGTGTTGTCATTAATTTTACAGACCATCGATGTTGTCATTGATTTTAGATCATCAGTTTTGTCATTGATTTTTATAGATCATTAGTGTTGTCATTGATTTTAGATCATCAGTGTTGTCCTTGATTTTATAGATCATCAGTGTTGTCATTGATTTTAGATCATCAGTATTGACATTGATTTTATCGATCATCAGTGTTGTCATTGATTTTAGATCATCAATGGTGTCATTGAGTATATCGATCATCAGTGTTGTCATTGATTTTGTATTATCAGTGTTCTCATGGATTTTTATAGATCATCAGTGTTGTCATTGATTTTAGATCATCGGTGTTGTCATTGATTTTATAGATCATCAGTGCTGTCATTGATTTTTATAGATCATCAGTGTTGTCATTGATTTCTCGATCATCAGTGTTACGTGCAGCAATACGTCAATGAACAAGGCGAAGGGGCGAACAAGAAGATGAAAAAGAAACGGAATTATCGAATAGGTATTATCTTTTTATAAGTATAACTTTTCACAAGACACTGACATTCACATCTGTAACTTTGTGTAGCCCATTTTATGTTTTAAGGGGGAGGGGCTGGATTTCTTTCGACCCAGACTATTTGTTTTCCTTTACTTCAGCAAATAATATAATTTATATAATTTTAGTTGTTTTGCTATTTAAAAAGTAGAATAAAATACCAGGTCCCCCTCATCCTCCTTCAACCCCTATCACAAACAAAGATTTAAACAGTTTATAAAATAACAAAATTCAATAGTCGGTTCCTTGTGGCACTGTCAGAACGTAAGTGTACTCCCTGGACCCAGTCCTCTTCCTGATTTCGCTCAGTGATAGCTCACAATAAGCCGGGATATGATGGAGAGCGGTAAATCAAAACACCTCACCAATCCCAAGCACCCCTAATCGAAACACCACACCAGTCCAAAGCACACCAAACCACCACAAACCTCGAAACACCAGAAACCCTTCCGTTACAAAACATAAACAACGACATAAAATACAAAATATTACTTTTATCAATATAATTTATTGAAATTACGGTAAATCAGCAGACGAAATATTGCTCTGTCCGCCCACACTGTAATGAGTGAAATCAAGTTGGTTACTTATTCCTTATCAAGTTGGTTACTTATTCCTTATTCCCGACTCAATATGGAATAAGTAACCAGTTACATATTCCCGATTCAAATATGTTCACATACATTTGAATACTTAATCCTAATTCACACCGAGGTTTCTATTGATTCATTATTCCCAATTCAGTATGTAATTGGTTATCACTTAGTTAATGCAGATGAAAGCTCTTTTTGGGCATGCAATGGTGTAAAATAACACGATTGGAGAAATACGAGTGTTTTTTGGGTACCAGCTATGTAAAGCTGAATATAGACAGATCTATGACTATATGTAGGAATGGTTTAGGATATTGATATGTATACACGTTTCGTAATTTGGTATAGGAATAATTGATTGTGTTATGTGTTTGGGTCGTTTCTTGTAGTTCATGGTTTGAACTTTTAGAATTCTTGCTCGTAAAGCTTACTAATAACTCAAGTAACAGGGAAACCACAACAACAAAAAACATACACGTGTGAAACTGGAGATTTCTCTTGTGTGGTGGTCATGTCCTTAGATGGAAATTATGAGGAGTATTTACGAGTTTAAGAAGCCTTCAGTTGACTTTGACTGTTGTCTTGAATTCCTTGGAACTGGGGAACTTAGCATACTTGTAGCTGATGTATAGGGCTTACATAAGATAGGGAGTGAAGGGTGGGTAAAACACATGCCACAAAAAGATTATATCTTACTTATACAGTTTTGGTCGTTACGTATCATCTTTAAATAGATTTGACATGGATCCTTCTTGACAAGTTCTCTCTAGAGGATAGTGTGGTCACGAAAGAAGTCACGAGGAATTTCAGTTTGACTTATACCCTTCTTTGACATTTTATCTCTAAGGGTATTGAGTCCATCCACGAAAGAAGTCACGAGGAATTTCAGTTTGACTTATACCCTTCTTTGACATTTTATCTCTGAGGGTATTGAGTCCATCCACGAAAGAGGTCATGATGAATTTCGTCGAGAGAAAACAGGGAAATAAGAAACACCAGATGGATACCGGGAATATATATAAAAACGCAAATGTTAATAGATTGTATCAAATAATTTGTACTAATTGGTCCCTTACTTAAAGGATTTTGATTTCAACGCCTCTCATACAGTTTCTAAATAGGAACCCGTTCCAACAGCAGCAAAAGTTTGAAGAAAATTCGTCCAGCTGATTTCGAGAAATTAGCGGCTAGAGAAACAAGGTCGAGTACAACATGTGCCGTTGTACAGTTGGGCCATTAATTCCTTCTTTAGAATTTCGATACAGACCCTTCTTTTATATTTTATCTCTCGAGGATAACCGCTCCGGTGGCCTAGTGGTTAGAGCGTCAGCCTCGGATGCGGGAGGTCGTGGGTTTGATCCCCGGCCGAGTCATACCAAAGACTTGCAAAAATGGTACTAACAGCTGCCTCGCTTGGCGCTCAGTATTAAGAGGTTAGTGTTAGGACTGGTCGGCCAGAACATCACAACTTCATGGTTTCTCCATATTACATTTCCGTGACGTATCCCTAGTATTTCATGCAGTGGAAATATAAAATTCAAACACCGAATACAGGGAGCTATGTTACCTTCGATACCTCAGGCCAGTCGAAGCATGATTTAAAGCCTTTTTTCGCCTGGCTCCATGTAAAAACTGTAAAAAGAGGGGACGTAATAGCCCAAATGATAACGTAATATAAAGTCTTACGTCATGCGTTGTGCTCGACTTGCTTTATCTAGCCGAGAATTACTCGAAATTGGCTCTTCATAATTTCTTCTAATTTTTCCTACTGTTAGTTAGATAATAGCCAAGAGGTGTCTTAGTCAAAAATCTTCTTAGTAAAGTTCAATGAGTACAAAATGTTGATACAATCTATCAACACTTGTGTGTTTTTCATACCCAGTAACCATCGGACACCCCTTGTTACGCTGTTTCTTATCGATGATATTCGTCAGGACTTCCTTCGTGGTTGGACTATATCGCGTAGAAATAAAATATCATAGAAGGTCCATTGTCAGAACTCTTTAAGGAGGAGGCGTAGAGGCCCAACTGTATAGGTCAGTTATAATCTTCTTATCGCATATGTTGTGCCCGACCTCTTTCATCTAGCTGCGAATTAATTGAATCGTTTCGACGAATTTAACTTCAAACGTTTTCAACTATTTGGACGGATCACTCTCTACGAACTTTCAACAGGGGTTGAAATCAAAATCCTCTAAGTAAGGGTTCAAGCATCGCAAAATTTGGCTACAACCTGTTCATATATTGTAACGGTTATAAATACTGCTTGTATCCGTAAAGACCCTCTTAGTTTTCCGCTTGCATTAGACAAACACTGTCAATAGTGCTTTTGGGAGTCAAATCGCTGCATAGAAGATATCGAACAATGATCAATGCCAAAATCACTTTAGGGGTGGACTGTAGGAACCTGATATGGACTGAAGAGGTAATCTTCTAATGGGCTTTGTTATAACTATCATATATTGATCTTCGGATTCTTTAAAATCGAGTCGACGAATTTTCTTTAAATTTTCCTACAGTTGGAACAGATCCCTAACTAGATACTGTCCAAAATACAATCAAGTCAATATCATCTAAGTAGGGCTGCAATAATTGCAATCTATTCAATCGATCCAAATTGTTCGTGTTTTTAATACCCGGTGCCCGTAGAATGCCCCTTTTAACGCTGATTCCACCTTATGAGTTTCGTCGGGACTTCTTTAGTGGCTCGACACTATCTCCTATGTTAAAGCTCTTGAAATAGGAAAGGTATTGGCCCATCTGTATAAATAAGATATAATCTTCTTACCGTCTTCTCCGTCCCCCCCCCCACCCCCCGTCTTTGTTGACCTAATTTCTGAAAATTGGCTCCACGAATTTGTTTAATAATTTTGACTTCTCTTGGAACAGATTCCTGAAACTGTCCATCAGACGTTTAAATCAAAATCTTCAAGGTATGGGTTTCATTCGTACTAAGTATTGTTAGAATTGATCCACAATGAGTGTGTTTTCAAACCCCTTCCAGGGGACCCTGAGTGGCCGAGTGGTCTAAAGCGCTCTCCGTTACGGATCACTGTCATCTTACCTCTGTCTGCGTGGGTTCGAGTCTCGGATTCAGCGAACGTGGGTATGTGAGAAAGCTTGCCAGGAGCTTCTCGTGGGTCGATGGTTCTTTCCGGGGGTTTTCCCGGGTTCTTCCTCCACCATTAATACTGGCCGACATGTATAGCCGAATCTTGTGCTGAAGAATGGCGTTAAACCCTACAACAACAACAACAACAAACCCCTTCCAGTTAGTCCTACATGTAAGACCTCGACCCTGATATTTATGTTTTGGGCGTCTGGGTCTTACAGGATAACTAACGGCGCTGTGTAGCGTGATTTTATGTCGACTAACATTGTAATGAAAGTCAAATTTTCAGGAATATCTCATACAACTGGCAACCAATAACGACGCTTTTCTACAAAGTAATGTCATAATGTTTTAGTCAGACTTTACTTACTCTTATGTCTTAACTCTAATAAATTAAAATTCTCACCAAGATATTGACCTGTTTTAAAGTTTCGTTGGCCTACATTTCATAGGGCTGGAAAGCGATGAAAGCCGGGAATGCCGAAATCGGGTTAAATTAAATTATTATTCTTTAACAAAACGAATAAAAATATATTATGCCTATTGAAACTGTAAGCAACGTTTCGTTTCGATCAAGAAACATATCCCCCCCCCCCCGTGAATCTACATGAACATACCTCGGCATACCTCGACAACCGTCGCATTTCAACAAATTCAAATGTATGTCAACGGAACATGAGACTGCGTCCATTTGCTAGTGTCAGATTTTGATTCCACCAGAATAAAAACAGCCTAGTAAGTACACGTATATTAATTACACATCAGTTTGTGGAAGTGTCCATATGGGCCACCAAGTGTATGAGATATTCTTGAAACTTTTGACTACTCGTTCCGATGTAAAACGACATTGGAACACGCTATACAAGGACGTTATTTGGGTAGTAAGACGTAGAAATAAAACATAAATGATATGTTATACGTCTTATATTGTAGGACTACCCTTCCCGTATGCTTGTTTGTGCAGATCCAAGGAGTTCAAGACAACAGACAACAGTCGATATCGAGTGAAGCCATCCTGAGCTCGTAATTACTAGAAATAATTCTCCTCTAAGCACAATATGACCACATAGGAGAAATCTCCAATTTCACACTTGTATGGTGTTTTTTGTGGTTTCACGTTTGCTTGAGTCATTAGTAAACTTTCCGAATGCGAATACTGAGTTCATTCCATGCACTACAAGACAGGATCCAAACACGTAACACAACTAATAAATTCTATGTCAAATTACTAAATATGTATTTCCATCAATATCATAAACCCTTCCTACACATAGTTCGTGTTATGTCTCTATTCAGCTTTATATAGATGGTACCAAAATTACACTCATTTCTCCATGTGGGTTAGAATAGCAACAATGCAAGCCCTGAAGAGCTTTTAATCGGCAGTAAGTTTTAACCAATCACTTACTGAACTGGGACTTAGGAATGAATAGCCAATTTGATGTCAATAAGGAATAAGTAGCCAAATGTATGTATAAATCGGTAACTTGTTACTTATTTCTTATCTCAATCAGGGTAACCATCTTGACGTCAATACTGTAATTGCCGTCTCAGTCACAAATACAGTGTCAGTATTTTAGTCGTAACGTTATCGTGTTCTTACCACTGTATTATTATCTTCCAATTTATACATCTGGAATGGTACCAGTTCTGCACTATTGGCTATTGCTCATCAGTTTTTACTGAATGTGTTATTATTACTTAACCAACGTGACCTTTTAGATCAAGTGCAACTCAAAAGATTTGTATTATTATTATTCATTCATTCATTTAGGCAGGCAGGCAGATATATAGATATATAGATAGAAAGGTAGGTAGGTAGGTAGATAGACAGGATGGCAGACAGACATACAGACAGACTGATAGATAGGTAGATAGATAGAGAGACAGACAGACTGACTGATAGATAGAAAGATAGATAGACAGACATGATGGCAGACAGACATACAGACAGACTGATATATATATATATATATATATATATATAGTCAGACAGACAGACAGACTGATAGATAGGTAGGTAGGTAGATAGATAGACAGTCAGGATGGCAGATAGACTGACAGACAGACAGACAGATAGATAGACTGAAAGATATAATAGATAGATAATTTACTCAGAAGATGACAGTCAAATAATATAATTTGAATACACATACTAATAAAAAAAATATAACATATTGATCTATCTAGCTAGCTATCTAAACGGGTGTCTGCAGCAATGGGGAGTCGACATAGTTTTGCAGTTACCCTCCCCTATCCCATACACTCAAGATATTTTTGAGCGTTAAAGGATAGGAAAACCTGACTAGAAAATAATTCAAGTCCAATGTATTTTTATCTTTTATAAAATAGTTTTATGCCAATAGAGATATTTATTTGCAGAAAAAACGGGCTGGCCATGGATAATACATTTCCCCCATTTTATACAAATATTTATATAGCTAAGTGGGAGAAAGAAACATTTGCTAGAACTCTGAAATTACCATTCTGTTATGCTAGATTTATTGATGATATTTTCTTTATTTGGACACATTCAGAGGAAGTACTTGACCATTATCTTGATAGGATAAATACTTATCACTCTTCATTTGCACACCTTCAGAGGAAGTACTTGACCATTGTCTTGATAGGTTAAATACTTACCACTCTTCATTTGGACACATTCAGAGGAAGTACTTGACCAATATCTTGATAGGATAAATACTTATCACTCTTCATTTGGACACATTCAGAGGAAGTACTTGACCAGTATCTTGATAGGATAAATACTTATCACTCTTCAATTGACACATTCAGAGGAAGTACTTGACCATTATCTTGATAGGATAAATACTTATCACTCTTCATTTGGACACATTCAGAGGAAGTACTTGACCAGTATCTTGATATGATAAATACTTATCACTCTTCAAAAGGACACATTCAGAGGAAGTACTTGACCAGTATCTTGATAGAATAAATACTTATCACTCTTCAAAAGGACACATTCAGAGGAAGTACTTGACCAGTATCTTGAGAGGATAAATACTTATCACTCTTCATTTGGACACATTCAGAGGAAGTACTTGACCAGTATCTTGATAGGATAAATACTTATCACTCTTCAATTGACACATTCAGAGGAAGTACTTGATCAGTATCTTGAGAGGATAAATACTTATCACTCTTCAATTGACATAAAGTCTTTAATTAGTAGAGAAAGTGACTTTTCAGATGCAACAGTTTATAAGAGAAATAACTTCATCAAAAGATATAATTTTGATAATAGAGTACATTTCAAAGAAACCAACATAAATCATTTACTGTATAAAAAGTTTTCATCCTGGGCCCACTTTCGTGGGATTTATAAAATTCCAAATACTGAGGTTTGGATGTATTGGCAGAAACTATCATGACTCTAAAGATGTGTGTTTGCTTCTCTTGTTATGAAAACAGGTGAGACATTTAATCAAAAACAGTATATATCTGGTGATACAGAAAATGTTATAGATGTACTTTTTAAAAATGTAATAAACATTTATCAAGACATTTGACTACAACACGTAGAAAAAGGTCAGGGAGAGATACTAGATAGATAATTTAAGAGCAGAAATAAATGATGAGATTTTTTCTATATTGTAACATTTTTAATGGTCTTGTATAAAGTTTGTGATGATGATGATGATGATGATGATGATGATGATGATTATGATCAGTGAGAGTATTAATTTATGTACATCTATTGTTTTGACTAGAAGTTGTGTGGGATAATTTTGAACAGATTGATTTCATTTGCACCTATGAATCAATCTATGCATTATGCCCATTTAGATATTTATGGAGTGGTTTAGTTGTTTCTATTTCTTCTTTCCAGCCATTTTTTGGTTGTTTGCTTTCCATTCTCATGCCCTCAGTTGATAGGTCTTTTCATTCATTTATATTTGTCCATCTATCTGTCTTGATATCTGTATGTCATTATATTTCTCTCCTGTAATGAAGTCTTATTAGTTTTGTATGTATGTATGTATGTATGTATGTACAAGTATGTATGTATGTATATATGTATGTGTGTGTGTATATGTATGTATGTATGTACCTATGTATGTATCCCCTAGACTGGTCACATACATTCCTACGTACCCTCCCCCTCCACATCATTCAGTCTCGCTCTCAAGGAATATTTACCACTCTTACACATACATACACTAAGAAAGAAAACTTTCACTTGTTTGTTTGTAAGAACCCAATGGTCATGTCTTCCCTTATGCTTTCAAGTTTTTTTTAATATTTATATCTATGGATATACTTCTATGTAAATTTGTTGAAAAACACTTTGAGCATTTTTATTGCAAAAGTGCTATACCATAATTCCAGTAAACTATATAAATAAAAAGTAATATTTTTATTTTGTTTCTTTCTATATGTTTTGTAAGAGTTACGAGTGGGTTGTGGTATTTTGAGGGTTTGGAGTAGTTTGGTGTATGGAAACAATTTTATGCCTGAGAATATACCATTTTACCATCCCAAATGTAGCAGTCGTATGTATTTGGCAGCAGCTTTGCATAGGTTGTCTGACTTATGCAAAACTCAAGACAAGTGGATATAATATGACAGGAATGATCCTTATTTGGTTGATGGTTATAACTTGGAAAGTACACAGATCAAGTACATATTTGACAGATGATGTCTATTTTGAAAACATCAATTTTATTTAACATGAAAAATCCATATAATGGGTTTATTGTAGAAGACCCATATGAAAAAACTTACCAATGACCACAGAACACTGAATCCCAAAGAAACCAAGTGGTGAAACTATGGGACCAATAATATGACCAACATCTGGTAATTGATCCAAAACTTTGATACATTGCTGAAAACCAAGATGTGGTGGAAATTGAATGTTTAGATCATTGCAACAGTTTTTTTGGATGGCAGACCAGTGCTACATGCCTGCTTTGCAACACGTCAGGTATAGTGACACATGTTCACTGTGCTACAACTATTCTTGATTTCTGATGGGTCACCCCAAAATTCTGACTGATCAGATTGGTGTAGAGCACATTTGTCAAGTATCAAATACAAAGTTCTTCCACCTACAGATTTGTACCAGCCTGTGTTGCAATCTTGACTGTGGAAAAATGAATCATGTTGTATGTGTGCCAAAATCTGCTGTCAATATGTCTTAATAACAAAAAGTGCTCTTTGAGGTGAATGTGAAATTGTTCCATGCCATTGAACATGGACACTGTTGTTAAAAGTGCATGAAATCTGGCACTTCATTACTACTGAACAATATCAATATGACTGATGAGTCCAGGCATTGTGATGAAGATGTGTCAATGAGTCCCTCAGATTTAGAGGCCAGTCTGAAGATGTGTCAATGAGTCCCTCAGATTTAGAGGCCAGTCTGAAGATGTGTCAATGAGTCCCTCAGATTTAGAGGCCAGTCTGAAGATGTGTCAGTGAGTCCCTCAGATTTAGAGGCCAGTGGTTTTTCAACAATTGTATCATACAAAAGGAAAGAAAATAGATTTACGCTATAGTACCAGCCCATAGGGAGAATCGAAATTGAACTAAATGAGGGATTGGTTTTTGGACATGTTAAGTTGATTTTGGGAAAATATTAGATTAACTTGTCTGGTAGCTTGTTTCATTAAATAAAGTCCATTGGGAATTTTCAGATAAAAGCAAGTCACTTTCCTGTATGTCTTAAGGGGACCTCCAAGATAATAAAAACAAACTTTTTGGCAGTCTGGTAATCTGCTCTGTCATGGTGATGGGTCTGAGCAAGAAATAATGGAGTTGTGCATTTTCATGTAGTATTTTATATCAGCTTGACCCAATACATTGATCTGTTTGATCTATATGTGTTTCAGATTTCATCCAATATATGCACCATACATCTGTGTGAATCATGTATTTTAGCTCATGTATAATGTTGAATGAGATCAAACCTCCATGTATTTCTTGAATTTTGCAGGTGAAAGCTGCGGGGGTGAGAGCATCATCCAACATAAACAACATGAACAGTACAAAAATAAACCTGAACAGTGTAGACTAGATCTTTGATGTTATGAACTAGATGCTTGAATGGTGTTAGATTTTCTCTTTCTAAAACAAATAATCTGTTTGCATGAACATTCTGCCTTAACGTCATTTGTCTTGCCATTCTGGGGTCAGGAACCCAAGTTCAAGTACCAGATGCAAAAATGGCAAGATATGACACCAACTGCTCATTCAGTTGTCAGTTTGGCCAGTGGTAGACCCAAGAATTACAGATACAGTACCAAGAAAAAGAAAAAAAAACAAAGGTAGCTTCACAAGAAATGCAGTATGGAATGACTAACACTCAGGATTTACAAACAGCTATGGTTTCAGTGAAGTCATTAATTTTCATATGTTGAAGCTTGGCAAGGACAAACACTCATTAAAACCATGATGATCAGCACAAAGTGTGAGATATGCAAGTAGTCAGTAAACCATTTGAGAAAAGTCTATAAAATTTTCTGTTAGAAATCAGTGCAATTTCCCCCATTACAATGCTGTACCTTACTGCTATCATCAAGTACAAGAAAGAGAGATGAAAGGAAGTGACCATTTAGACCAGAAACTCAGGATAGAACAATCCCATTTCTCTACAGTATTTTTATGCACAAAAATTACCAGTTGGATGCACATGTCCTATGACAATATGACAAGACTGATGCAGGTTCTTGCACCATGCTGTCACTGTGCTAAACTCTGGAAGAGCACATGTACAGGTTAATTCTAGACCTATAAGAACATATTTATAGATATAATTACATTGTACCAATTTTGGTGAAACACAATTTAAGATGAAATGCATCCATCAGAAAGATAACTGTTGTTTAGTTGGTCTTCTGTTAAGGGTTTAATGCCACTTTTTAGCAAAGGTAGACTATATCAGGCAGCAGGTATATTTGTTGATATCTCAGTTTTATAAAATTAATGGTGGAGGAAGGCTGTAGTCTAGTGATCCTAGACATCTTCAGATGGATACTTTAGAAAAGGGCATCCATAATCTAAGTATGGTGCTGAGCAAAATTTTCTTACAACTAGTTTGTATAGATTTAGGTGAAACACAAAGAACAACTTCATCTTAAACATGGACATGTTAACCTTAGATATGTGAATGTTATAGAAAATTATCTTGAAAATATTAAAATGGTACAATATTGAAAAACTGCAAACAACTGTTGTACCATACTCCATACAAGAGAGTCAGTCTAAGGCTTAAAGAGTTGGAAGATTACAAAGTGCTTTAAGAAAAATCAAGTCCAAAGAACAATATTCCTTTGAATTTGGGATGATTGGGATGATGTGTATTATGCATTAGTGACTATGCATCTAGTCAAGAATCCATTTCTCTGTTGACCCACTTAAATCCATTTCCCTGTTGACCCACTTAAATCCATTTCCCTCTTGACCCACTTAAATCCATTTCCCTCTTGACCCACTTAAATCCATTTCTCTACATTAGATGAATGACATGATTGCAGTGATAGCAACCACTTTGCTGATTCATGAGAAGATCATTGCATTCCAAGTAATATGGTTGGTGATAAATAAAAATCTACTGACATGTGAGGATGAGATTAACTGCAACTTTTCACCATAACACCACTTACTGGGAATTTGTGTTGTCAGTGATCTATACCAGCATACTATACAATGGAATGATCAATACCAGCATAATGTACACTGGAATGATCAATACCAGCATAATGTACACTGGAATGATCAATACCAGCATAATGTACACTGGATTGATCAATACCAGCATAATGTACACTGGAATGATCTATACCAGCATAATGTACACTGGAATGATCTATACCAGCATTACACTGCAATGATCTGTGATTTACACCAGCAAACTATATACTGGATTGATCAATACCAGCATAATGTACACTGGAATGATCTACACCACCAGCATTACACTGTAATGATCTATATTGACCTATACCACCAGCATACCATATACAATGTATGATCAATAACAACATACTATACACTGGAATGATCTATACTAACATAGTATACACTGGAATGATCTACACCTGCATACTATACACTGGAGTGATCTACATTAGCATAATATATACTGGAATGATCTACGCCTGCATACTATACACTGATGTGATCTAGACTAACATACTATACACTGGAATGATCTTCATTAGCATAGTATGCATTAGAATGATATACACCTGCATACTATTCACTGGAATGATCTACATTAGTATATTATACACTAGAATGATATACACCTGCATACTATACACTGGAATAATCTACATTAACATACTATACACTGGAGTGATATACATTAACATACCATATACTAAAATGCACTATTCAACTTGATTCAACATTAAAAATCTTGGATTTGGTGCTTGGGTACAAGTTGTATAACACAATGCAGATGTCTTTTACAGTGGCTATTAATTATCTACACAAAGCCAACAAGAATTAAAAGTACCATATGGCTTATATTGTGACAGATGAAAGAAGAAAACAAAGAACAACTTTCAGAGACTGCTACTGTGACATTGTGTTCATTGTTTGTTTTGCATTCATTCATTACCACCTTTGTTTTAACAACTTTGAACTCTAATAAGGTCTGAGTCTAATCTTGTTTGGATAATTTTAGTATCAGAAATAGAGGTAAATTGCACCCAATCCCCCTCGTTCATGTGAACATTCTATATGAAATGACTACCAATTTAATTTTTAGTGTAGACCATGTGATAATCAAAAACAGACATTGCTTCAGAAACTGACAATTCAAAATTTTAATATCAATCTAACTGCTCTTTTATTTGTATACCTCTGAAAAAAATCATTCAAAAAAGAAATGCAGAAATTTATAACAGAACTGAGATTTAACAAAGCATAATTGAAATTAGTTTGGTCAACTAAACAAAAATATTAAAATGAATAAAATAATTATGTGTGTTTATGGTTACATTGAAAAAAAATGAGGGTAGTTAGGTCAGTTCAAACCTTTCATTTTTTTGGTCCAGATGGATATAAATGAAGCATAAACTAGTAAATAAACCTCATTTGCATCCTGAATTAACTTTGATCATAATTACATCCCTTTGTTGACTATTTTTATCCACAAATTTTTTTCCAATTCTTTTTCAAACAAAAAAATGTAGAGACAGCAAGAAAAAAAATAGGATGGGCCTTGTAACCAGAACTACACATATTTTTATATGGCTTTATTATCATTACTGATATTTCTGTGCTGTGATTGTTTCATGTACACATAATCAATAACTAAAAAATATAAACCATGTCAATTGTTCACAATAATCTGTCTCGCATATAAAGTTGAGTGAATAACTGGATTGTATATACTGGTACCTACTGCCTACATACTTGGACTACTATGATGGTTGTTGTTGTTCTTTTGTTGTTGTAGGGTTTAATGCCATTTTTCAGCACACGATAGGCTATACATGGCGGCCAGTATTAATGGTGGAGGAAGAACCCGGGAAAACTCTGGAAAGAACCACCGACCCACAAGATGCTACTGGCAAGCTTTCTCACACACCCACATCAGCCAAATCTGAGACTCGAACCCACGCAGACAGAGGTGAGATGGCAGTGATCCGTGACAGAGAGCGCTTTAGACCACTTGGCCACTCGGGGCCCTGACTACTATGATGGAGAAAAACCAATAAATTGGACAACTTGTTTCAAATCCATTTGCCATGTATAATGTTTCTCCAGCGCTATAAAATATTTTAAACCAGTAAAAATAATTAAATTCCATGGCAACTTAACCTTGTGAGGTATTTAATCATCATGCATTAATGAAGAAACATGCAACTCTGGTTTTCATTGCAAGGGAAATAACTCTTACTTGAAAAGACTTTAAAACATTCTTTAACAAGTGGAGTTAGTGACCTGAGCAAATAGTATCAGAATAGAGATATTATAAATCTTTAAAAACATCAGATGGTTGGTGACACGAAAAATCGCAATTTTCTAGGTATCACTTAACATAATAGGGATCTGAATTGTTTTGTGACAGATTATTTTAACATTTCAATATAACAGTTTACAAAGTAAGTAAAGCAAGATCTTAAATGTACATTTGAGACTGTTGTTATTAAACATTAATACTGGTTGCAAGTTATACAATGATATCACAATATCAAATTTGTACAGTACCATATCTATTCACTTATAAGTTGAGTCAAGGTGCAAATAACAAATGCATAATGAGCCTCCAGATCAGGGTCTATATTATTTGTTCTACTGATTATTCCTAACAAACTACAGAGACCCAGATCTGCCAGCACATTATGTGATGGCAAATCTGGGTCTGTGCAGTTTGCAGTTGGACTTGACTTGTAAGCAAGTATATACAGTACTATTAGATGACAGATCCTTGAAGTTCTCATTCTAATATCATAGATATAGACCATATATTTAAGTCAACTGAAAGCAATGATTATTAACAAAAACATAAATTTACTATATTGATCTACTTTATTTCACAAATGCATGAAATAATTTATGCCTTACAAATATTTTTATAATTTCTGGTGAAAATATTTCAAACATTCTATATTTTCATATTCAACACATGCCCATAGTCAGGACTAGTAGAATGGACTTACATAGTCAGGACTAGTTGAATGGACTCCTAGACATTTGAAAGATATACAATTATTTAGAGTAAAAAAATGATTTCATTTAATAGACATCTGAATAAGCTTTTCTTTCAGTTACAGACTTGTGACTTCTATTACTGCAACAGAAAAAACTATGCAAACAATGTCTTAAACAACAAACTTTCAATAAATTCAATAAGGTGACTCCACTGGAAACATAAGGTACTGGAACATACTTATCAGGTTAAAATGTGGAAAATATGGAACTGAATGCATTCAAGTCCTGAAGGTGGTACGGATGGGGTGTCACATGATTATGTTACATCAGTCATATGTATTATCACAAATTAATACAAGAGAATATGGATACAATACAACTGTCATATCTTTATCCACAACAAATCAAATTTCATTGGATTTCATCTCTGACACACACATACATACATATATATATATATTATATATATATATATATATATATATATATATATATATATATATATATATATATATATATGTGTGTGTGTGTGTGTGTGTGTGTGTGTGTGTGTGTGTGTGTGTGTGTGTAGTGAAGTACTAGGCATGTTGAGGTATAGTCTTGAATCTGTGTGCAGCTTGTGGCTGAAATTTCTTCATGATGACTGCATTATCATTGAGCTTACTCTCACGTTCCTTCTCCTGATTACGATGCAGTATCTGGCTTATGCAATACTCAGATTCCTGGCCACATTCAGTGAGCCGCAGATCCATCTCAGTTATAGTCATATTCATCTCCATCCCTTCCTGCAACAACTTACCACCATCCTGGATAAAAAAATATGGATTTCATTATTATTATTATTAACTTAAAACTGCCAATAAATGACAAGCAGAAAACAATAAAACATGTCTTTTATATACAGGTGTTCTTAATTAGATGTGTCCGATAAGGAATATTTAACGGTACTATTATAATTACTATTGTTATAATTATTACTTTATTTTACGGTATAATTTTGGAGGATAAAATATATTTAAGCACAGGATTTCCAGATTGAAACAAAGACAAGTAAAGGAACATAGAAAATCACAATAATTTACAAACTGATAATTACAATTTTCTTCACCTTGATGTTACAATGGTTGAACTGTTGTTCCTTAGCACGAAGTTTGATCTTTAAAATGGCATGATGCAAAATAGTACTTGTGGTTCTTAGATCACACTTTCCTTTTAGCAATAACTGGAAACTATTCAAATTTCCTTTGCCTCAGTAGACTCAGAATAAAATCTTTGCTTCACTATGCATCAAACATAATTCTTTGAATTAGCATATAATTAAAATTCCATTAAAACTAATGTATATTTGATTGTGGCTTGAATACTTTAGTATTCACCCATATGACTAACTAATATAGCTACAATGAGCCTCCCATAACTGTACCATTAAAATTAAAATTAATGCTGATACAAGATTGGAGTACTTAAAGAACAAACTTAAAGACCTAATAATGTTTCCTACCTTAAATATTCTCAGCATGTTTTTTAATGTTTTCTAATTTCATGGTGTTTGTTTTTGTAATCATATCATTATATGTTTTTTATCTTATAGGTGTTGTCTAATATTGTAAAGTGCTTAGAGCTTCTAAAAATTAGGTGCTATACAAAGTCCTCATTATTATTATTATTATTACTAACTGAAAGTAATCTCAAAGTTAGGTTCTTGTCATGCTTTTGGCTATAATATGATTATATTTTTATATTGTATTTTTAATGCCATAATCTTCACCAATCATAATATGTAAATAACCAAAAATGGGGACAGTACTGACACCACCAATGGGTACAATACTGAAAACACAAAAGGGTACAGTATTGATACCACCAATGGGTACAGTATTGAATACACAAAAGCATACAGGATTGAATATTTATAAGCTATGACTAATATAGAAAAGTTATGAAACCTTTCTAATTTCACATATAATTACTCCAACTGCAATGTATAAATGTGGTCAATATACAAAGGCATTCTATCTTGTGCAGCATATGTATTGGTCTTTCACTAGAAGATCACTTACCGGGCCAATCT
This sequence comes from Sinohyriopsis cumingii, assembly GCA_028554795.2. Classification (NCBI taxonomy): domain Eukaryota; kingdom Metazoa; phylum Mollusca; class Bivalvia; order Unionida; family Unionidae; genus Sinohyriopsis; species Sinohyriopsis cumingii. The sequence continues at coordinate 17,578,631 of CM068825.1, read as the reverse complement.
TATTACAGGAGAGATCAATGGTTTTGATTGTCATATTTTGTGATACCACTTGAGACAAAATGGCTGCTGCTGGCTCAGCCATCTCATTGCTACCAAGATTTATCTCTCTTAGAGTTGAGTTCTTATGCAAAGCTCTGCAAATAGCCTGGCCTCCCTCATCTCCAAGACGATTCAATCGCAGGTTGAGATGTAGAAGGGTTGAATTCTTTGTCAGGGCATGTGCAATGGCTTGGGCACCTGATGACCTAATGGCATTATCACAGAGGTTTAGTTTTACAAGTTGACTGTGGTTATTGAGAAACTTTCCTATAGCTCTTGCACCTCGGTCTCCAATAAGGTTATGGGACAAGTCAAGCTCAGTAAGTCCTGGGTGGTCCAGAATATGGCTGATCAGCACTCTCACTTTATCATCATCTACTTTACTTCTCTGAAGTTGGAAAACTTTTAATGTTTTGCATGCAGCTACACACTGTGAAAGCTGAAGACAGTCCCTGGCTGTAAACTGAAACAAAGTCCACTCAAAATTCATGCCACAGTCACGCACACCATATGTTAGGTGTAGTTCCTGAATGTTAGGAAGCTGTTTTAGAACAGGTCCAAAACTGAAATGATCACACTCAGGTTCATCACCTGCTTCACTGCCAGCATCTGATGCATCATCAAAATCAGGGCCCTTAGGGGCCTCTTTCACTGGAGGAAGAAGCTGACGAATTTCAAGTTTTTTCACATAGTTAGCAGAGAGAGGCAGAGAGTCATTTAATCTTGATGGATCTGTGGTCTCAGGGACAAAATGTTCGATGATATCCTGCAGATTTCTTTCAAAATACATTCGTTTCCAGGAGCCTCCATAGGCCACAACATCACAGATTTCCCACCTTGCTTTGCAGCAACGTTTCCAGTATCCCTCATCATCAACAAGATTGGCTGTGATTTTCAGAGGGAGATCCACAGAGATCTTCTCCAACACTTTCTGTTTGTGTTTGGGAAGAAGGCGATTCAGGATTGAGGAGTTGTCTGAAAGTGAAATCATATGCTCATTACCAGTATATTTTCAAGTTTCAGTGGCATTGTGGCTTGACAAAAACCCTCTATTGACAAAATGCTCTTTAATACCTAACTAGTGCATCAACAAGTTCTATTATCTCAGGATGAAAGAACGTTCAAAACCAAGTTCAAATAATATCCAGAAGTATTGTCTAAGGTGAACAAACCACTTTTTCCATTTACATTAAAATGGGGCAGACAATGGACAGCTAAGAAAATGAAATATGGGGTTCAAATAACTGATTAACTTAAAATTGTTATTCTTGTCTAAACTATTGTATTGACAGCAGATATATCTTGGTTAACTCACCGCCATTCTAAATGCCCTATGTGTACCAGTTCTGCATTTGCAAATAGATTTCACTAGGGAACTGCTAGGTTACTCATGAAATGCAAACAGTTCAAACTAGCATACATGTATTTATATTTAAACTGTCCAGACACATACATTATTTCAAATGTTAAGCACGGACCATCTAATCCATGTGACCACTTGATTTTTAAAGAAAGAAAGGGTTTTGCTCTGACATGCTCCCCCATCTGTCTATATGTTCCATACTGACAAGTGAAGAAAATAAATAGCTCAGTCCTTGGTAAAACACAAAATCGAATTACCCTCCCAAAAAAAAAAACATTAAGTGAATATAACTGAACAGAAAATAATCTTACTTACTTTCAAAATTTGCCACAATATGCTTTATACACAGTTCTACAAGCAGGGGGACTGTGGCTAGTGACCATTCTGGATCCTCTGCTATGATCTGCCTCATATTCCTCATATCTGCTGCTGGGTTGTCTTTGGCTGAGCCAGGCAGAGAGGAAGGCTTACCCACAACCCCACCCTCAGCCGCTTTCTTTGCACTGGCGTCACCCTTTGCACTCTTCTTGGACTGTGCTGAGCCAGCCCTTGACCCTGCTCTGGAACCTGCCTGGCTCTTGGGTCCACTCTTTGAACTCTTAGCATCATCCTGTGTATCTGTGACTGCAGTCTTCTCTTCATCATCTGCTCTCTGTTCTGAGAGAGGTTGTTCAGACATGATGCTGTCTGGCCAAAATATTATGATTGATTAATTCAGAACTACACAGCAATCATAATGACTGATTTAAAAATTGAAGTGAAATTACTTCACTGGTCCACGATAACAAGTAGACTGATATTTGGCTAAAAGGTAACTTAAAAAATTATTGTGTATACTTTCCTTTTAAAACTCTGCATTGAAAATATCACAATTCTTTTTTGAGCAAGCAGTTGTTGGGTGTTACAGTAGTTAAATGAATATGTTGTGAATAAAAGCTCTAAGGCATTTCATATGACAGCTTAATAGCTAGTAGGATAATGCAATGAAAGCCAGAGAAATAAAAGATAAACAGCATAAATTTACATAATGTCTTTGAAAGGCTATGTGATATAATTTACCAATATTCATGGCATTTCCTATGCACAATTTGCCCATCTAATTCTGCCAGACAAAACAGTTACATTTTCTTCTCCCTGTACCACTATTAGGAAAGCACACTCAAACTGAACCTGTTAATACCAATTTTAAGGAATGACCTGATATTCATACATATGTTTGGACCTCATCTTGTGTAAATATTAAATGAAATTCATCACAATTTATTTTAAAAAATTATAGGCCAGAAACTTCAAATGATTTTTGTTACAATATACTCCATAGCCAATAATTGTTCTTATGGTAATGCATAATCACTATCTTGATTTCCAGAATTAGAGACTTTAAATTCTTTTCAACCATTGAAAGTTAATATGCTGTTAAAATCTCAAAAGAATTTAGTGTTAAAAAAACCCAAAGACCTCAGATTTAGATGAATTAGACTTATCCTAGATGATCTTTACTCTCCAAAGATGAAAAGATGAAAAATTATTTTTAAAGCATAGTTTGTTGTTGTTCCTGCTGTTGTTGGTTTAATGCTATTTTCAGCACATAATAGGCTATACAAGGTGGCCAGTATATTTGATGGAGGATGAACAAAGGAAGAACCACCAACCAATGGGAAACTACTGGCTATCTTTCTCAAACATCAATGTTAGCTTAAAAAGTCAAAACTCAAACCCAAGCAAACAAATCAACAGTTTCAAAGAAAGGACTAATAATTTTTGACATACAATACACTGTCATTAAGTAAGGAAAAAAAAGGATATTCACAGCAAAGCAGCACTATTACTTTTGCACGGGTAAAGAATGTGCACATGCTTTAGTGAAATGAATCTGTTTAGGCATGTCACGTAATACCAGTAAATAAAATCATCCAGCTGCATTTGCTTCCTAACCTTGGCCCATTTTATAATATTCATTTAGATTAATACTGATACTAAGATCCAGCATCCATTTGTCTCACAATTATAATAAAATAAGAAACAGATATCCTTGGATAGCAACAGGTTGTTTACCCTGATTCTTCTTCTTTATGTCTTCTTACCTTATGACAACAACAATCCTTTATTTAAGATGCTTCATTGTAAAACTAAGCTTTAACATCTTTTAAATTTTAAAAAAAGCATTTACAACAGGAAATTGCTTATGTGGAGTATACAGTATAAATATAAGTACTTACACAGGAATGAGACTTTTATGTGCCAACTGATGGCATTGATAATAAATGGCTTGGAACCGACCATTTAATTGGGGTGGGGTGAGAGAAAGGGTCCTCGTTTTTGTTTAAATATTCTTGCTTTAATTTGTTCAGAGTATAATAATTAAGCCAATTTAATTGTAGAAAATAAACTGTCCTGACCTTAATGAGAAAAAAACCCTTGTTAGAAAGAAAACCCAATGCCATAGCACCCACTCCCAGAATTAAATTGTCGATTCCTGACTCAATCTGGTCCTGGTTATCAAAGCGCGGAAAATAATATAAAATGGGCTCTTCAGGACCACAGTACTGGTGCTGCATTGTACACCCAGTAACTTTTTTATTCATGAGGTTATGTCTATTTCGATGTTATATTTTGATACATTCAATCGTTTATGTACCTAACTAAAAAACGAAAATAAAAATGAATAATGGTAGTATTCTACTGTTAATTTAGAAGAAGTAGAAGAAAAAGAAGAAATTACGTGCTTTTGGTGTCACTGGACTTTAGGTTACCTCAACGTTGCTATGGCAAGGCGGAAGTAAGATACCGGAAACGTCTTTACGCAAAACTTTATCCGGGGGATTTAAATATGTCTGCGCCCTACAGTTTAGTGTATTGACTATCCACAGGCGTTGACATTTTTTCTATAATTTTACTGACACACGAAATCAAACAAAAGTATCAGCAACTAAAAGAAAGTTAAGAGTCAATAACGGAATTGTATATCGTGCATGTTCTACGGTAGTCCTACAGTATAAGACATAGCACGTTGTTTTTGTTTTAGTGTTATGTCTTACTGTCCAAATAACGGCCTTGTATAGCGTGTTCCGATGTCGTTGACATCGGAATGAGTAATCAAAGTTTCAGGAACATCTCACACACTTGGCAGCCTATATCGACACTCTTCCACTAATTTATGTGTAATAAATATACTGTACTTACTGTGTTGTCTTTATCCTGGCGAAATGAAAATATGATACTTGCAAATGGACTCATTTTCATGTTCTGTTGACATACATTTGACGTTGTTGCAATATGACGGTAGTCGAGGTATTCCGAAGTAAGTTGAAGTAGATACATGGGTGGGAATATGTTTCTTGAATGAAACGAACCGTTGCTTACAGTTCCAATAGGCATAATATATTTTTATTCGTTTTGTTAAATAATTATGTTTCAACTCAACCCTATTTCAGCATTCCCGGCTTTCATTGCTTTTCAGCCAACTGAAATGTAGGCCAACGAAACTTGAAAACAGTCCATTTCTTTTGCGAGAATTTGAATTTATTAGAGAAAGGACATTAGAGTAAGTAAAGTCTGACTAAAACAGGACTTTACTTTGTAGAAAAGTGTCATTATTTTAGTTGTCAGTTGTGTTAAATATTCCTGAAAATTTGACTTTCGTAACGATTTTAGTCCATATCAAAACACACTACACACACCCACAACATAAATATCAGCGTCAAGGTCTTACATGAAGGACTATTTCCACGGGGGCTCGTATTGTTGCTTACAATTTACCTGTCATACATGTACTATGTAGAAACTATAAGAGAGGACACTTCTCTCCTTTCTTGCGCGACCTATTAATAAAAAACCATGATATTTCAAGCTACATTTCGCGTAGTGTAATAAATCTGGTACTGATGTTTAGCTCAGGCATTCGACTTTGTAAGCGTATGGCTTACTATCGTACCTTTAAGGAATGCCAGACCATTCTCCCATGCTACTGATCGACATGTCCATGATCGCGCCTGTGTAATATGCAAGAACAATGCGCTGAATGGAATACTGGCATAAAATTGGCCAACTGACAATAAGTTATAAACAAATGCAGGAAGTAATTTTCTTTTAACCATTGAGAGGACAGTATTCCATTCAGCAGGATTTCACTTGCATATTAAGTGGGTAGGTGAAATGTAGCTTCCAATATCAGCATTTATTCTTAAATAGGTTGCGCGAGAAATGAGAGAAGTCAGCAATGATATGAGCCCCTGTGTCACATTCTACAAATGACATGTATTCTCAATCAGGGAAAAAATTCTAAGCACCCTTCCCATGGACGAGTGAATTACAACATTTACCATCTCAAGATAGAAACATCTTAGATCTATTCCTGACCTTATTACTTTAGTGAATAAACCATCCAGTTTGTTTGTACCTGCCCACCGGTTTAAAAGATTTATAATTTCAAACCTGATTATGCCTAGGTGGGACAAGTTTTCAGTGTTAAAGACGATCTGTTTGCCTGTCATTTCCATTTCCTGGACAAGTCCATTGTCGGTGAAGGGGTGCATGTTCACCTACACAAGTATGTACATAGAAGGAAAATACTATGTCATCTGCTTATGATATTTACAATGTTGAATTAAGCAAAGGATAATCATGACAGTTATAAATTTGCCTTTCATGTGGATTTAACAAGTGGTGTAATTTCATTGTACATGTGTGCAATTTTATATAACTCCAAACTCTCAACATTATGGTAATTTACAGAATTATCTGGCGATTACTGAATTTGATGAATTATGTCAGAATGTTGTCTGAGGAAATCAACTTGCCCATAGTGTACGCAGCATGGCACAGTGTTAGTAAGGAAAGTCTGTTAAGCATGAACGGTGCAGAGAATGCCATTGTTATGGCCACTCTGGTCTTATTCAGGTTAGAAATTATAATCAATGAATGAATTGACAAAGTTTTGTGCACTTTTTATCACATTAAAGATTACCATTATTAAAATTGGTAGGGGGTACAAGCAAATGGGGAGGTATAGTTTTTCTGCAAATTCTTCTACATATATTCACATGATCGGTTTAGTGACCATGATGTTATAAACTGTACTCTATCTATATAAGTACATGTAACATCCCAAAAACCAAAACGGTTGAAAACTTCACTTGTTAAGCAAAAGGAATTTTGATGCACTGAGATCTGGAAATACTGCCTTTTTCAAAACTCCAATAATTAATGATCTGGTAAATAAGAGGGATATTAAAGTAAACCAGAACCTTATTAAGTCACTTTTCAAACTTTATCAGTTGAAAAAAAACATGTTCTTTCCAGTTTGAGTAGATAAGTTGTTTTGACGCCCTGGATTGCAGACAACTTTATAAAACAAGAAGAAACAAGACTCAAGCTAAAGCAAAGCATACTGAAGTAAAAAATTGAGAACAAAATGGAAACAGTTAAGAGTTAAAATTAAAGATAACAAGTATTTAGGGGTCACAATAATTAGTGATCTGAAATGGAACCTTCAGATTCAAGAATTATTCAACAAAGTATGTCATGCCTTGGCTTATTTAAGACATAACCTGTCATCTTGCTCACAAAATGTGTAAGAATTAGCTTACAATGGTTTATTTAAACCTATCTTATAATAGGCTTATATCATTTTGGGACCCCCATTCAAAGGCATTATAAGATGAAACAAATCCAAATGTGAGGAGCATATTTGTTCTATCTGAGTAAGATTTACCTCGGGAAGTATGACCTCCATATTGAATAATTTGTCGTTGAAACCATTAGTACATTGTCACGCCAAAGTAAAGATGCTAGCAGAGATTTTTATATAAGTATGTAATTACTTTTCACGAGAAAAAATGTCACTAACTTGCATTTTAAAGAATTCCAACTGTCACTGTTTCCACCAACTTTCATACTAAATGATCCATTTTGATGAAGCCTCCATTGTAGACAGCTATACACAGGTGTCTTGAAAAGGAAGATTGTTGATAGGCCAAAAGAACTGGAATATTTCTTGGTCTTTGTCCTAGCTTGATTTAAACCAATCAGCTGTTGTCTCAACAATATCTGCTTTATAAATAGAGTATAACAGCATGCATTGTGCAAAAGCTGGTGGGAATTTTCTGAGACACTTAAAATACTAATTTTAGAATGTAAGTTGGAAACATTTTGTTGGTGAAAATTAATGACATTTCTTTAAAAATATCTGATGGCATATTCCCTTGCCATAAAAGTAAGATTACTGATTGTCCATAAGAACTGGAAAAATCTAGCTGATTACTCTTGCTAGATTTCAACCAATCAGGTGTATCCTTGACATCATCTACTTCATAAATTGATTACAACAACATGCATTTCATAAAAGTTAGTGGGAATGGACTGAGACTGTTTAAAATACCCATTTTGAATATAAGTTGGCATGTTTTCTTGGGAACAGTAACATCATGATTTTAGAAATATCTGCTGGTATCTTCTCTTTGGTACAATAATGTATCAATTATTATGTATCAGTATATTGTGAGCTTAACATTTGTCCATGATTGTAGATGGTCCATTAAGTCAATGGTAATGGTAAACAATGTTTTTTAAAATTTAAGTTATAGTCTGACCTAGTTTATGAATTTAGAATGTTCTGGAAGTAAATCCTTTGATAATATGATGGAAATTTCCACTTGAAATGACCCACATCTTGGGAATTTCAGGGCATTTTGTTGCATTATAGGTCAGGTGACTGTATATCAAGTTTAAAACAGGGTTTTGTAAACAAAATCATCATTCCTATTTAATTAGTCTTTGTGAGTCTGTGATCAGAATTTGTAGTTGTATTCAGATATAATTCTAAAGGAATTATTTAAATCTTGATAAGAATTACTAAAGTGCTTTTGGACTGGATTAACACATTATTTTTGAGAGATTTATTTGAATTCTTTCACATTGACATTCTGGATTATATCATTCTGGTTCATGAAGACATTTCAGACTTTTTAAATTCATTTGGAACATTCTCTACTTTTGGAATTGTGATTGGACATTTAGGATTATTTTTGATCTAGTTTACAACCTTTTAAGTGTCTTTTGAATTTTCACTTTATATGAAAAAGAAATAAATTATTTCTTGAATTTTACTCAGCCTCATTGGTTACACTTCATACTTTTACTTAGTTTTAAGACCATAGACACAATAAAACTTAAGTCTTGAAAGTAATGGCTGGGGCAAATGTTACATTGCATGATGATGTGAAAAGTCACAAAAATGTTCATACTCTGTATCTCTGACTGAAAAGTGTCACTCTAAATGTGAACATTAGGAAATTGAGATCTAGGTGTGAAACTGCAATATTATATAGTCATAATATTTGAATTTTAGTATCAAGCTTACCTGTGTGAAATAAAATAAAGTTGTTTCCTTTTTGACATGTGCTTAACTTAAAACAAGGAGGTACATTTGTCACAGATTATTTATAACTGACGCACAGCATATGTTAAACAACATTGAACTTAAGACACTTGTGTAGGATAGAAAATGCACTCATCTGCCAGTGATGAGTACATAGTAAAGCTTTTACTATGTCAGAATGAGAGGGTTGGTGGTTTTCCTGAGCCCTGTCAGTATTTCATTATTTGATCTTATGGCAGGAGTACTTATCTACAGCAATTTAGCAATGACTGATACAATTGCAGAACACTGCACTTCAACTTGTTTTCTTTAAAATCAGTGGTCTAAGTAAACTGATGTCCTACAGTGCAAGATACCCATCCATGATATTGATGTTGTTTGGATGCAACATCCAGACAATTTAAATATCAGGGACAGACTTCTTATATTGTATGACTAGGTAAACTATCATAGTAGCTTTCCCTTCCATTTGTTTGTACATGTACCTCCTATTGATTTTAAAAACAGAAAGCATCAATGATATCAAAAGTGCACACGTTTTAAAGATAACAACATTATATAGCATTCAAATGTACATTTTTTAAGGCATTAAAATATAATGCATTATAGAGAAGCCATTAATATGGAAATCACAACACAGAAGGGCATATATTGGATAAGAAATATGATATTGGGAAACAAAACGGAGCAAAAAGTTAAAATTGATAGATTAAAAAAGTAAGAAGATGAACAACTTAAAGAGGTGTTATGGGTGCAAAATGTAAGCCTTATTTCTATGAATTAGTGGATGAGATGTTTACATGCTTTATTGCACTTTGAGAGATCTTAGATAATGTAAGATTTATTTCACTGAATTAATGGTTGAGATATTTACATGCTTTATTGCACTTTGAGAGATCTTAGATAATGTAAACCTTATTTCACTGAATTAATGGTTGAGATATTTACATGCTTTATTGCACTTTGAGAGATCTTAGATAATGTAAGCCTTATTTCACACTGAATTAGTGGTTGAGATGTTTTCATGCTTTATTGCACTTTGAGAGATCTTAGATCATGTAAGCCTTATTTCACTGAATTAGTGGTTGAGATGTTTTCATGCCTTATTGCAATTTGAGAGATCTTAGATAATGTAAGCCTTATTTCACTGAATTAATGGTTGAGATATTTACATGCTTTATTGCACTTTGAGAGATCTTAAATAATGTAAGCCTTATTTCACTGAATTAATGGTTGAGATATTTACGTGCTTTATTGCGCTTTGAGAGATCTTAGATAATGTATGCCTTATTTCACTGAATTAGTGGTTGAGATGTTTTCATGCTTTATTGCACTTTGAGAGATCTTAGATAATGTAAGCCTTATTTCACTGAATTAGTGGTTGAGATATTTACATGCTTTATTGCACTTTGAGAGATCTTAGATATTGTGTTTGCTAAAATTTAGCTGAGAATCAGTATCTACTCCAAGGAGTTTCACTCACAAGATATTTCATTCTGATTGAATTTTATGTGCTTTTGCCAATAAGAAAGGCTTGGAATTCTGGAGGGTTTCTTTATACTGTTGGCTGCAAACCATTCAGTCAGCCTCTTGTTCTGATTTTGTACATTAATTGGATCTTTATGAATCTAAGATACAGTGTTATCAGTATATTTATACTGTGTTCTTTGCTTTGTGCATGAAAATGTAAAGATTTCAAATATGAGAGGTCCTAGTTTTGAGTCTTGTGATACTCCTTTGGAGGCTATATCATAGTTATTCTATGAATATCCCAGTTTAATGCATTGTTTTTGGTTATACAAATAGTTTTTAATTAATTTGAGTTCTGATGAGTGTTACAGGCTTTCATCTTTTCAATGATGAGTTTGTGTGGAAGACTGTTAAAGGTCTTGGACAGGTCCATTAGTATTGCACCTAACAATGGAGCCATTGTAAAGGGCACCCCTCCAGTCCTCCGCTAGTTTAAGCAGAATTATTTGACATTTATACCTGTTTCTAAAAGAATATAAAGTTTTGAAAAATATTATCAAAATGCAGTTGGGTCTGATTAAATAGAAGCCTTTCAAATATGTTGGAAGGGCAAGGTCTGTTGCTATGGTCCCTGTATCCACAGGGTCAGATTTTTTGTAAACTGTAGTTACATACACTTTAAGATGATCTGGAAATTTTCCTTTGTCAACACAAGTATTATAAAGTATGCTATTTTCTGAACATAAATCTGATGCACATTATTTGAGAATCTTAGGAGATACATGTACAATGTCATTGCCAATTGATTTCTTTGATCAAGGCCCTTTCACAATTTGGTACACTTTTTCTGGCACTGCAGGTTTCAGTTTGAGAATTGAACATTATTCAGATACATGTAGTAGATTGTCATGAATAGCTTGTATATTAGGGTGCATAGTAATGTTATCTATTGGTTCATTGGACTCATTATTTTTGCAATGTTAATTTGACCCAATGGTTTTTGCTATATTAATGTAGAACTCACTGAAAATTTCAGACATTTGTTTGGTCAGTAATCAAGGCACCACCCTTCATCAAAATGATGTTACGGTCAGAACTTTTACTTTTGGTTGATAAAAATGATATGATGGTAGGCCAGAAATCCTTAGATTTTGGGCCATCACAACTCCTTTCAAAGAAATAGTCACATATATGTATCACCTTCACTCGTGAAAATTTAAATCCATTGCATATTGCATTGTAACTATATTATTTACTGGTACTACCCTTATTTAAAAGTAAATCATTGCTACAAACCTTCAGTTGCTTATTTTAATATGCTCATTTCAGTTCACATCACTGTAGTATTTTATTGTTTCACTTGACTGAAAATGCAGGTGCAAAACAAGCATAAACTTGTTATTCTAAAGCTGTGCAATGTATCGCATTGCAGAAGAACAAGCATAGTACAGTATTTGACTTACCCATTTCATGTTTACATGAATTAATATTAACACCAAGCAGAAAGATATACCCTGAGATGTGCATCATTCGTTTATATACCCAATAATCATGTAGATTTCAGTGATTTGCATAAGAGAGCACATCAAAGTGAGATCGTAACTTTTTGTGTGCTATTTTATGCCCAGAAATTTTTATTTTTTTAACAAATATTTTAAAAAAGTGTTATTAGCATGTGTATTGCAAACATCAGTCATACATGTATTGTTATGATGTCTGCAGTGTGATAGTTTATAGTGATGTCTAGCACTGTGGCATAATGCCGCAGACATATAGCATGATATCCCACCCAGTCACATTGTCCTGACACCAGGCCAACCAGTCCTAGCACTAACCTCTTAATGCTGAGCGCCCAGCAAATTCAGGACCTCCCGCATCCGAGGAGGACGCTCTAACCACTAGGCCACTGGAGCGGTCTTATATCTAAGCATTAGTTTATTTAATAAATAACCATTTGCTTATATGTATGCATTAGTTTATCTAATAAATAACCAGTTCCTTATATATAGGTACTAGTTTCAGTTAATAATAGTTTATTTAATAAATAGCATAACACAAAGCAGATCTTCATTTGATACAGAGGTCATACTTCCTGGGGTAAATCTTACTCAGATGGAACAAATATGGTCCTCTTCATGTATTTTGCATTCAGTCAAACTTGTCTTAAACCCCTATCTCCGGGAAATTACAAATATTGTCTCTTAAGACAAATTAACAGAGGTTTATTTCAGTAATAATTTGGTTTTAGGGACCCCAAAAAGTATGCCATGTATGTGATTACTTTATTAGGTACTTTTAAGGCAAGTTAAGCTGTATTGGAATTTCATTGTCTGGCTGCATAAACCAAATGGCTATAAAAGTTTATTACACTGACTGTCTCGAAAATAACAAGATTCATTTTGTCATTTCAGATGTTTAAAAATGTATTTATTGACTGACTTTTAGACTAATCTGAGTTATATTTATGTATATTTCCTTATACAGTTGATGCTGGTACAGGATTAAAATATCAGTTTCTTGCTTCATGAGCTCAATTGTACTTTCTGTTATGTTTGTGTTTCTTATGTAGATTAAAATGATTTGGATGAAATGGGCAAGTAATATATGTTTTCATTCATAACACATACAGTGTGATTTCTTGCTGTATAACTTGAGAGCAAGTAATATATGTTTTCATTCATAACATGTACAGTGTGATTTCTTGCTGTATGACTTGAGGGCAAGTAATGTATGTTTTCACTCATAACACGTACAGTGTGATTTCTTGCTGTATGACTTGAGGGCAAGTAATGTATGTTTTCATTCATAACATGTACAGTGTGATTTCTTGCTGTATGACTTGAGGGCAAGTAATGTATGTTTTCATTCATAACATGTACAGTGTGAGTTCTTGCTTTATGACTTGAATAGCCAGTAATTGTGTGGATTTGGATGCTTGGAGTTTGAGATCATCTGGAGATTTTTGTTGACATTTAATGAAATGGTGTTTTACTTTTTTATCTGAATACAGAGAGAAAGTATGGTATATACAGTAGAAATGGGGTGATATTGATATTTCCAAAGTTTGCAGAATAGCTCATTAATGTTCTTTTTCAGTGTAAAACTCAGCTACATATCTGAAATTTTACTTGTTTAAACAATTCTTTATAGTTATGCAGGTTAGTGGAGTTAGATAATTAGCATCCTTTAATACAAAAAAAGCTTATATGAAAATATTGTTGTGAGTTCATCAAAGTGAAAAATAAGCAATCAGTATGATGCACCATAAATCCCTTTATCAGTGTTATGTATTGGTTAGCATACCATTGATGGTTATGATGTCATAAACTGACAAAACTAATGGTCTTCTCTCCATCTACTGACCTCTCTTCATCTACGGACACAACTGATTTTCTTCATCTACTGACACAACTAATGCCCTCTCTTCGTACACCGACACAACCAATGCCCTGTCTTCATACATTGACACAACTGATGCTGTTTCTTCCTCTACTGATACAACTGATACCTTCTCTTCAGGTACTGACACTGTAACTGATTCCTTTTCTTCATCTACTGACACAACTGATAACCTCTTTTCATCTTCTGACATGACTGCTCATGTGGTCTGGTGGTTAGAGCATCCACCTTATAAAAATGGTACTAACAGCTGCCTCGCTTGGCGTTCAGCGTTAAGAGGTTAGTGTTAGGGCTGGTCTATCTGGTATCAGGATAATTTTGCTGGGTGGGACATCATGCTACATGTCTGTGGCATAATGCACCAGTGCTAGACATCATTATAAACTGCCACACTGCTGAGATCTTAGCGATATGACTGAAAAATTGTTAAATCTACGTTAAATATCCAAATCACACACACACACTCATCTGCTGACATCATTTAGTCATACCAAAGACTTATAAAAATGGTACTTACAGCTGCCTCACTTGATGCTCAGCATTAAGAGGTTAGTGTTAGGACTGGCAGGCCTGGTGTCAGGATAATGTGACTGGGTGGGACAAGATGCTACATGTCTGTGGCATGATTTCCCAGTGCTGGACATAACTATAAACTTCCAGACTGCAGACATCATATCAATATGGCTGAATAATTGTTAATGCTGTGTTAAAAATCCAAATCACATACACACGCTAGACCAGTAAGTTGGCTGCCAGTCAAACAAAAGAAAAAAGGTGGAGAACAACTTGCTGGTCTAACACACACACACACTCTTCATCTACTGACATGACTGATGGCTTGTTATTACTGATATGACTAACAGCCTCTCCATCTACTGACATAACAGATGCCCTCTCTTCATCTACTGACACAACTGATGGCCTCACCAAGTTTTTACTACCACTCGTTGTTTTGAGTCATGATAATCCTATCCTATTCACATTTATAATAATCAGTTACAGAGTTTTGGACAACAAAAACAATTATACTAATTGGACTTTATATATAATCCAGACTACTGCAACATAACTGTAAAACAAAATGTTGATAACTTTTCACAGGTGAAAATGCTGAAGCGACCGAGTCCAGGTGAGACTGAGGAGGATTTGTTGAGGATACAGGATGAGTTTCTGGCAGCCAAAGATCCATCAGCAGCCAGGGTCATTAAAAAATCGGGGGAAAAAAGGGGACAAGATGGTCTGGAGGCAGAGAGAAGCAGTACAGATAAATCAAGAGATGTTGTACAGATGGACAGTGAGTGAAATCTCAGATTGGTTTTGAAGCGGTCATGAGTTTGAATTAACTTGATCTGTTAAATAATGTTAATTTACTAGATACCAGCATCTTACACTTGATACAGTATAATAAATGCTTGCAGTGAAATGAACAGGTGTTAAACAACTCAGCCACTTGTTAAGTTAATTAGTGATTATTGTCAGAACAGTCTTTTTGCATGTGGAACTAGCCAGCTGTAATGCCTCAAAGCACTGAATTTCTTACAAAAGATTTAGGGTATCAGGTACTATTGATCAGTTAGAAAAGGTCAATTTCATTGACTTAATGCATAATCCAGAACAGTGTGTTTTAATATTGATATTGTTGTTGATAGACATTCAGTGCATTGTGCAGTGACAGTTAATTTGGAAAAGTGTGCTGTTGCCACTGAAATCGATGAAATTTCATGATGACAAGAGTTTGCAAATATGATCAAGAGAATAACTCATTCAGCCACTGAGATTTTTGTCATTTTCACCTGAAATGGGGGTAGGAAACACATTCTGGAGGTTAATTTTGAATACATCCAAATAAATATACTTTCCGGAGATTTTTGTTTTAATGGCTAGTTTTCTTGCACATGTACAGAAGGGTAAAAGTTGGATTTTTTGTTGTTGTTGCTTATTGGACCCATCATTTTCATGTCCTGGCCACATTTTACCCCAGGCCTCAAAGTTATTCTACTCTTTGCAAAGGTACCCCTGTCCTTGTGCAGTTCAGATTGGTCTGCCTTAGATCTCAAGACAAAAAATCTAAAATCTTGACACAAAATCCGGTTTCAATAGCTGGCACATTTTTTAAATAAATTATGTGTTTCCTTCGGAATTTTGTCGTATGAGTAGAAAGTCCAGATTATTTGGTATCATTGTAGAGCTACATGAGTCTGCTTGCCTGTAATATCACACACTTTGGTGTATCTTAATGACCTTGACGCTACAAAGCTCAGAAGTAGGGTACTGTATTTACTGTATATTTTGGGACACGATAAAAATAATACTTTTTTTTCCTGTTCCAGAACTTATGGTGAAACATTTTTTTTACTTTGGTCATATGTCCCAAGACTTAAGAAACTAAATAAATTTGTATTGCATGTGTGCTTCCCCCCCACCCCCATACGTTGCAATAAAATAGATAAATAAATTGCTTAATTGATAATGAAAAGAAAGAAACTAACCTTGCGTTGTTATCATTTATTCCTTTTTTCAACATGAGCATTAAAGAATAAAATATGTCCACGAAATCCATATATGTAGCGTAGGCTTCCATACTGTAGCATGTATCAATTATGTCTGATACCACACACCACATTGTTCATTGACATGAACATTGAGAAACAATTGTGTGTGGTTGTGCTTAAGGGTTTGAACATGTTATCTGACTGAAAACTGGAGCCAACAAAATCACAAACAAGAGGAAATAGTCAACTGATATCTTGAAGACACCATTCACGCATGACACTGTTTTGGGTGCAAAATAATCAAGATTGAATTATATCCGGGTCTACTTTATGACAGTATCCCGCAAATAAAAATCATTAATTGAAAATACATTCACTTGAGTGCAAGTGACAATCTTTTCACCAGCTCGGGTTACAAAATTATCCTTACTATTTATCGGCAGACATTAATGCTCCTTTGTATTAATTGTAACCACAGATGCCAAGTACATAGAAGCCCTGGTGGTGAATAAACACGACTGGCAGCAAACAGTTAACTCCTTCTTTGAATCTACCGACAGGGCATCAAAGACAAAAGGTTATTTTTATTACAAAGCAAGCCGATATCAGAAGCCGACTTTGGTTACTTATTTTGCAAAAGATATCAGTACAAAGGTTATTTTATTGCAAAGCAAGCTGAGATCGGAAGCTGACTATGGATTCTGTGAAGTGAGCCCCATTTTTTTTTGAATATACAAAGACAGCCGAGATATGGAAGCAAACTTGGGTTCCTTTTCAACTGTATTCACGAGAATTTTGAAAATAAATTGAAACAATGGAACAAATTTTAAAGTGACACAATATAGTGTTTTGTGCACAGATCTCGATAACCCAGCATCACCCAGAATATTTGGAGAAAATAAAATCGTGATTAATTTGTGAAGGCCAGAAGACAAGCAAATGATTTTGCAAACGAGAGGGAAATAATCATCCGATATATTGAAGACAACTGCCATTCACACATGACATGGTGTTAGGTGCAAAGTAGCCAGGATTAATTTATATCCAGGTCTTCTGTATGACAGTATCTCACAAATAAAAATCATTATTTGAAAACACATTCACTTGAGTGCAAGTGACAATCTTTTTGCCAGCACAGGTTACGATAGTATCATTACTATTTACCCGCAGACATCAGTGCACCTTTGTATTAATTATTACTACAGATGCCAAGCACATAGAAGCCCTGGTGGTGAATAAACATGACTGGCAGCCAGCAGTAAACTTCTTCTTTGAACTTACCGACAGGACATCAAAGACAAAGGTTATTTTTATTACATAGCAAGCCGACCTAGGAAGCCGACTTTGGACTTGAAGTCAGTTTTTTTTAAAAGATATCAATACAAAGGTTATTTTATTGCAAAGCAAGCTGGCCTCAGAAGCCAACTATGGATTCATTTCAGTGTGCCGATTTTTTATTTTTTAGCTTTGAATATACAAAGATGGCTGAGATTTGGAAGCTAACTTTGGTTCCTTTTCACCATTATTCACAAAAATGTTGAAAATAAAGGGAAACAATGAAACAGTTTTTAAAGTTACACAATATAGTATCACCCAGAAGATTTGGAGAAAATAAAATGACGTGATGAATTTGTGATGGCCAGAAGAGAAACAGATCATTTCGCCGACAATATGATCATTAACATGGATGAAACTCTAGTGTACTTTGATCACATTCCTGGATGGACTGATGATAAGATGGGTATCAGAAGTGTGAGAATTAGCAAAACTAGTGCAGATTTGAAAAAATCTGGCTTTTGTCCTTGCTTAGTTTCCGCTTCAGGTGGTGTGTTGCCTCTAACAATATTTCACGATATGAGAAAGCTAAACAAATATTCATTTACCAAAAGAATGTAACGTATGTGTGCAGGGGAAGGGTTGAGTTGATGAGACACTGCTGCAGAGGATTAAAGAGTTTTATCTCAAGTACAAAGTTATATATTTTTTTAAATAAAATTTCAGTTGGAGTGCATTTTCCAACATGTAATTTTCGAATGATTTAAAAAGTGTCCCACAACTTATGACTCGAAAAAAAACGATGTGTCCCAGAACATACAGTGCACAAAAAAATTACTTTTAAAATTAATTTATGGTGTCCCAACAAATACGGTGTCCCAACATATATGGTAAATACCTCATCACACCTACATGCAGCATTGGGGCTTAATGAATTAACAGTGTTTTTGGAAATTTCTAACAAAATATGAAGGAATGGCTGTTTTTGTAATTTATGTACAATATTGATGTACAAGTGATCAAATATGTAAGAAATATTCAAATTTGGTTGTGTCACCAAAATTCATTCAGCCCCAGAGATTTTTTCATTTTTGCCTGAAATGGGGTTAGGAAATGCATTTTGGAGCTTAATTCTGAATACCTCCAGATACTTATGCTCTCAAGAGATTTTCAGTTAGTTGGATGTCTAGTTGTGTTAGAAACGTAATTTTTTATTGGCTATTTCACTTGTGCATGTACAAACGGGTATAAGTTGTTCTGTTTTTGGCCACTTTTTTACCTCAGACCTGAAAGTTATCCTACTTTGCAAAGGTTCAGAGGTCTCAAATCTGGACACAAAATCTGACAACCAATGCATTTTTGGTGTAAAAAATTCAGGTCTCAAAATTTATGCGTTTCCCGCTGTATTTTGTAATGCAAATTGAAAGTCCATATTATTTGGTAGAGCTACATTAGTCTACTTGTCTGTAATACGACACACTTTGGCGTATCTGAAATAACCTTAATGCCACAAAGCTCGGAAGTAGGGTACTACATCGTCATGCTTCCAGGTGACATTAAGGATTAATGAGTTAAGAATGTACCAAAATACTGTGAAAATGAACACAAGTGGCTGAAATATGACCTACGAAAGGCTGAGATGTTGTTCACATTCCGAACTGAGTATTGGAAACATACAAAAGTTCCATAGGGTACTTCATTCGCGAATCTTGTTAGTCAAATATAGTTGTTACTGTTTTGAGCTGAAGCTTGAATAATAAATGTTGAATTAGAAACTAAATTGTCTTCTGTTAGCAGGATCAGTGAAATTTAGGCAGGATCAGTAAAATATTTCAGTGATCCATTTGCTTAGTGAGGGGAAAAAATCCTGATTTTGAGCCTTAATTAAGATGCATAATTGTGAGGAAGAATATAGCTAATAAAAATGTTACTTACTATCCTTTGTTAAATTATAGCAGTTCATAGATACCACAGATTGAAGCTTTCTTCACCTGTTCTGCATGAACATAGACACCATAGACAGCTTTTCCAACTGGTTTACATGTACATTAGGCACCATAAATATTTTTTTCCAGCTGTTTTATACTTTAATGCAGGAGAAAGATACCACAGACTAAGTGCTTTTTTTCAGCTGTTTTACATGTTCATGCTGGATATACAAACCATGAACTGGGGCTTTCTTCAACTGTTTTACGTGTTCATGCTGGATGTACACACCATAGACTGAGGCTTGCTTCAGCTGTTTACATGTACTAGCTGGCAATAGAAACACAGACTTGGCGTTCTTCAAATCTTTTAAATGTACATGCTGCAGCGGTGATGCAATGTGTTTAGTATATTTTACGTGCACAGGCTGGATAGAGGCAATGTATAGACCCTTGAAATTACAGAGAATTATTATGTAATATGTATTTTAAAACATTTACATATATGGAGAGTCAAACCATAAGCTTGAGATCATTCTAATGAAATTTATAGGCTGACACAGTCGATCCCAAAAACCTGGTTGAAAATTAGGATGATTCAAAAGTAGACATTATTTAACTTATCTGGCTTCAGAATCAATATGATTTACTATAAAATAACTTCAGTATCAAGAACATTATTTAAAGGTTATTGGACAACGTGGTATACAGTGATCACTTCCAAGTCAACATGTTATTATATACACCCTATTACAGAGTACTCTTTAGACAAAATCCATCTTGGATAGGGAAGAAAATTTGTATGTAATATATGTAAGTATTCTTCTGTTTGATTATTTTCAGCTCTTCCGAGCAGCTTGTCCTGTACAGAAGCTACTCCTCCAAAGAAATCCCGCTTTCGAGCCAAACAGGAAGAAAAGAAAGAACAACATTCTGCACAGGCTGATAGTGATGTCGACATGGAGCAAGAAATGGACAGTAAGACTAGCAATTTCTGAATTTACCATATAAAGGTTTAAGGTTTAGTTTACTTCTGATACAACATGGTGCATGTCTGTGATCCAGATCTCTCAAACCTTGTCTTACCCCTCTCTTTCTGAATCATTGCTTTAGAGGAAGAATAGAGGAAGTTTGGAGGCAGAAAGCTGAGGAAGTGCCCCTCTACCTCTCCACTCAACCCACATGGGTGTTTGAACCCCTCATCCTCAGCCAGTGTGAAGGGAGGTTAAGGGGGAGAGGCAATCTTAGTCACATGTACACCAACATCGATCCCTTGGAGCAATCATACAGAAGCTGTAAGAACCAAAATTTGAGCCTATTGGATCTCCCTGTTCCTTTGGAATGGGGGTGGGGATCCAGATCATGCAGAGGGACTTGAAGTTTTGTTCATCAACTCCACTCTCCTCCTCTCCGTTCTTCATGGAGGCACCATCAGATCAGAAGAAGGATGCCTTTCTACAACAGGAGATATAGTCACTCATCAGAAACAACAGCAAAAAAAGGGGATGGAGTTCATGCAAAGATCATAATCCCATGGCTGTTGTTTTTTCCAAAAGCAAACAGCAAGTTGAGACCCATCATTGACTGGGGTTGCCTCAACCAACTCATGATGGGGATGGTGAGTTCAATCTGCCTCTCCATTCGATTGGACGAATATGCCATCAGTCTCCATCTGACTGACTCGTACTTTCACATCCCTTTCTACTCCGCATCCTGAACTTTTTCTCCATTTTTGCTTACTGTGACATTTTATCAGTACAGAGTAATCCCTTTGGCTTCAAGATCAGCCCTTGGGCCTCAAGATCAGCCCTTGGGTTTTTACCAAGATTAAGGATTACATCATCACTCTGTTCCAATCTACGTCACCTACAACAACAGCAATGTACCTTGATGACATTCTCCAGAAACATATGGTAAGTTCTATTCTAGGCTGAAGTAGTAATCATTCATATCATTTAGATCATCCAGGCTTTCTAGTGAACTGTGAAAAAAGTCAGCCCTCTGTCCATCCCATAATTTTGTCCATCTGGAATTTTTAACCAACTAGAATCTGGTGCAACTTATTCATTGTCACATAATCTGAATCATTAAGTTGATCAAGTCCATTTCCAACAGAACTGTGGTTTTAGCAAGGAGTTTTTGCAACTCCTGGGTTTATTCAGTGTGGCAGCAGAATTGATCCCACTCAGCCATCTCTTTTATGCAGACATTGCAAACACAGTGTTACTCCTTTTCAATTCCCTGGATCAAACAGTCATGGTCATGCCTGAGACTCAATCCTTCCTGCTTCAGTGGTGCAACCCAGGTTGGCTGACAAAGGGAGTGCTGCTGGAGAAGTCCCAGGTGGAAATAACAGTATGTAATGATGGACATGGGTATTCCTTCCCAGCCTGGACTGTCTTCTTCTACACACTCAGCTTTCATCAGGACAACCTTGCAAGACAAACAATTTAAACATTATATTGGAGAGAATCTCAAGAGCAGGAATGCTGTCCACTCTGAAGACTTACGAGGGAAAGTGGTGTGTGTTTTCAGGAACTGGTTCCATACCAACATTGTCCCTCAGCATGCCTCATTCCCTCATCTGGATGACTTGTTTTCTCTAGCTCTTTTGAGGAGAAACAGTTGGCCCTATCTGTATCAAAGGCTACCACTCCATGATATTGGAAACATTCTGGTATCATGACCGATGTGATTTTGGGCAGGAAATAGACCTGTCTGGTACTTTAGATCTTGTTGATCTCAGTCAACCAGAGTCTTCACTCTGTTTCAAAATGGAACCAATCCTGGGTTTCTACATCGCTTGATTCAAATCCATTCTAGTGTACACTTTGCTAAAGTCACTATCATACAAAACATGTTTCCTAATAGCTTTAGCTTCTGCATGCAGGGTAAGAGGTCTGCATTGCCTTTGTTGACCCAAAGTCTCTTTAGTTCAGATCAGTTGTTGGTGGTTCTCATGACACAACCTGCCAGTCAGTAACCAAAGAGTTGTCACTCGTTCACTGTCTTCCATTGATAGATCAAGAACAGCAGCCATGCAAGATCCTGTTTGTGCTCATGTGTACTACTTGAAATGCACAGAGACAAGTTGTGGCATGCGTGAACACAGTATATCACCCCTTAAACCCTTGCTTTGTGGCTAAGTGGCTTGTATGCTCTGTGTAATCTGACATCTCACCAGATCAGAGTCACCTCACAGACTACTGCTCGGAAACGTTAAGCCATCTCTGCGAGCCTCTTATTTGAACACAATGTTTTGATCCAAAATATAATTGAAGCTGCTGGCTGGCATGCAGAGTCAACCTTTCTCAAGCCTTCTTTGCAGAGGCCAACTCTGAATCGGGTTGGTCCAGTAGTGGCAGCACAGATGGCCACTATACCCACCTACATCAATCAACACAGCCTGTTAGCTTCGCTGGTTTTGACAGTGAAATTTTGTAGGTAAGAAGATTTCAGTATTCACCTTCTTAACTGGATTTTAGGGTCAGAGGTCAAATGACCCCAGGTTGTGTTGCTTATGTAATTAGGAGAGCAGGTTATTGTTCACATGGGTTATCCAGCGATTCTTCCCTAGATGGATACCCGAGGTAGAGGTTGGATGCTCAGCATCCTCCTTATTCTCCTAATGTAATGTGATTGGGGAATATATTCAAAGGAGAAAACAAATTTTTAAGTAAATTATGTTTCTTACCCAATAACATTATTTAAAAACTCTCTCAACCACCCTGCTATGCGAACACCCTCATTAGTATCTCATTCAGGTAAAAACTAGCAGTGCTAAGGGGAGGTACTGGGCAAGAGTTATTGCCCTTGGTCTTTTGATATAGACAGATAAGATGCTTTTTGTCTTTTATTTGGGCTGGATTCACGAGTAGCAGGCTAACATTCCCAATGTAATGTGATTGGGTAAGTATTCTCTGAGAAACATAATTTGCTTAAAAATTTGCTTTTTATGGCACAGAACAGTGACATCTACAGTTGTCTAATCTCAGCCAGTCATTAATTGTGTGCTAATATTATCAGTGTGACAGAATGTATAATAGTCAAATAGAAAATGGCTCTGTATCCTTGTAACAGTGCTTCAGTGAAAAATAACATTGCAACAGACTTATTTGACTTGGTTGTCAGCAGTGGACATTGATGTAAACAATATGATTACTGTACAGTAGTTGCAGTCCTGCAGCTGTCTCATAGATGGTTGCTGCTGATTATGTATGGGGTAGTCCTAAGTAGAATAAAGTTCATTAGGGCCTTGTGTGGAACTGTAGTGTAGTATCAACAACAATATACTGACATTTCCAAATTTGAGAATTAATTTTCTGCAGTAGTATATCATGTGTTGACATGAAAGTTCTCTGACATTATCTTTTTGCTGTCTCTGGAAAGAAAATGTAAAGAAAATTTATGACTTGTTATTAAATGTTGAGAATTTCATAATGTTGATTAAAATTTCCAGCCCCTATCTACTGTTTTTGATGATGAAACAAGTGATATTTCAAAGTTTCATTTACCAATTATGATTGCAATTTTCCTAAAGTTCAACAAATTGGGGGCTTTCCTTTGTAATTTATTGTTTTAAAAAATGGGATCCATGCCTAACCCCACACTATAAGTGGGCTCGTGAGTTATCAGGGCATGATTTATCGAGGGAGTGGTCTTTGAATGCACTCCTATTCACATATCCTCACACAAGTTTATTTGGTTTGGTTTCCAAAGAACCATTTACCAATTCTGCACTCTCCCATTCAACCTCATTGTTAGCCCATGGGTTTTTACCAAGATTTTCAACTGTGTCATGTCTCTCTTCTGTTTAACCTTATCAGCAAAGACAGTGGTATATATTGATGACGTCCTACAAAAACACATGGCAAATTTATCTTTGGTAAAAAGCAGAACATTCCTTTTGCTCTTTTGAGTCAGTCGGGGGTTTCTGATCAGTTAGTATAGGTCCCCAACCCTCTTTTTGACTTGGGTGTAGTATTTGACACAATAGTTATGATGTATTACTTCACCATGTCCAGCATGTATTTGGCATTCGTGATAAAGTCATTCTGGGTCAAAGGACACACCATAAATGGCAAACATTTCAGTGCAGTTCATTGATGTTTTGATGTTCCAGAGGGTTTGGTTCTTGGACCTATCTTCAGTCTGTACATTCACCCCCTGTCAGGTTCGTAGATTGTCATCCAGTGACTCAACAGTTGTACACTTATGACATCCACATTTACAAATCTTGTCAACCAACTGAAGTTGAGGCTACCAGGCATAGAGAGATGCATTTCTGATGTGATGTCATGGATTACATTTAACAAGCTGTAGATGAATGATAAAAAAACTGAAGCAATTTGGATCATCATGCAAAGACTTTCTCATCCTTTACCTTGAACAAAGTATTAGCAGCACTATCATTAAATTCTCACAATCAGTAAGAAACATAGGTTTTACTCTCGACATGAACATATGCAATTCTGTATACCTGGAGCTGGGATGCATCAGCTCCATTCACAATTTCTTTCCGTCAGTGCCACTAAAACACTGGTGTGTTCTTTAGTACTTTCTAGACTTGACTATTGTTATTGACTTTTATCTAGTTCCTCTCAATATCTCTTTCAGAAACTTCAAAATGATCAAAACCTTGCTGCTCAGATCATTCCTAGAGTACCAAGAACTTAACATGCCTTCTCCTGCTTTGTAATCTCCACTGACTACCCATTCATTTTAGAATAAAAAACAAAATCAGTTATCTGTGTTACATTTCGTTCATCTTTTGTATGAAGCTGTATTTGATCCTATATATTTATCCAGTTAATGAACTCTTTGACACATTGTGGATACTCCCACCAGTTAATGAACTCTTTGACACATTGTGGATACTTCCACCAGTTAATGAACTCTTTGACACATTGTGGATACTCCCACCAGTTAATGAACTCTTTTACACATTGTGGATACTTCCACCAGTTAATGAACTCTTTTACACATTGTGGATACTTCCACCAGTTAATGTGGATACACCCACCAGTTAATGAACTCTTTGACACATTGTGGATACTTCCATCAGTTAATGAACTCTTTGACACATTGTGGATACTCCCACCAGTTAATGAACTCTTTGACACATAGTGGATACTCCCACCAATTAATGAACTCTTTGACACATTGTGGATACTTCCACCAGTTAATGAACTCTTTGACACATTGTGGATACTTCCACCAGTTAATGAACTCTTTGACACATTGTGGATACTTCCACCAGTTAATGAACTCTTTTACACATTGTGGATACTCCCACCAGTTAATGAACTCTTTGACACATTGTGGATACTCCCACCAATTAATGAACTCTTTGACACATTGTGGATACTCCCACCAATTAATGAACTCTTTGACACATTGTGGATACTCCCACCAGTTAATGAACTCTTTTACACATTGTGGATACTTCCACCAGTTAATGAACTCTTTGACACATTGTGGATACTCCCACCAATTATTTTCTAAATTATACTGATTGATTTCTAATATTGACTGATGTTTCATTTTGATTCTGAAAATGAGAAATGTAAAATAGTTGTGATGATCCTTCTGAGACAGAATGAGAACCATGCCTTTGGATGAACAGCTAAACAACTTCATGTCATTGAAGTACATGTGTACTGCATAAGAAACCAAATAGCTTAAGTGACCAAAAGGCACTGAACAACTTCCTTATGAAACATTATGGTAAGAATCAACTGGTACATGTGAATTGTAATCCAGTCTTTATTCAAGAAAAAAGTTTCCTCATGTGAAAATTTTACAGACTGAATTAAACTTATCATTATTTTTACTGATTTTTCTGTGCAATCCCATATGTTCAGAAATTCCACAGATAGTTTTTTTTTTTTATTGTTTTATTGACATTTTCATGATTAGTCTGACATATTAACAGTGCTATATGCTAGTTTTTTCTTTTTCCTTTGTATTAAGAGAAAGACACAGGCATGGCAGCAGTTCTGAGTAAAATAATTGTGAGTACTTGTTTTATTTTATGTTGTAAACGATATGATATTGATTTCTTCAGTAAACTTTCCATGATCTATCAAATTTGCATGATTCTGATATATGTATGATATTATTCTATAAGATTTGTGTGAGTCTATAATTTCCATGATAATCTATAAGGTTTGTCAGGGCTGAGCTAATTTTTTTTTTTAACCACTAGTCCAGGACAAGTGGTTTCAGAAAATTCACTTGTCCCACCTTTCACTTCACTAGTCCCACCTTACTCTTCACTAGTCCCACCTTACTTTTCACTGGTCCCAAAATGGTAATCACTTGCCAAGATTTGATGAAACGTATGTACTTAATCCTTAGAAATAAACAAACAAAATAATATACAACATAATTATTTCTTAAAAGAATTTAATTTTTAAAAACATTGGCTGTTATACATTTGGCTTCTTCAGGTTCATGTATATATGTTTTAGCTCATGGATTTGAAAATATGTCCATGTACATGTCTGCCACCTTCCGAGTCATATATTCAAGACAGGGATAACAAGCACACTCAATATCCATCTTACTTTTTATCCCTTCATTTTCAAACAAATTTACCTTCTCCGAATCGCTGTTATTACCTTCCTTGCGAAAATAATTTAGCAAACTCATTTTATCCGCAGAGTAACTATCAGCTTGCTTGACAACTACTTCTAAAGTGATCATAAGATCAAATTTCTCTTTTAAATATGAACTGAAACAGCTCATTAATTAGCATAAATGTTTCACTTCAAACACAATATCACACGTGGAAGTTAATCGTCTTTATAATCAATTATAAATTAAAGACTCATTACTGTCATTTAATCAGTTCATAAAGGAAACCAACACTGATGTCGGTAAAGTACCTTTCATTAATTTAATTACACTGACTCGTTGGATTAAGATCATAGTGAGCCGCTGGTTATGATCTAGATTGAGTAAACTCATTGCAACAAAACCACTTACAACACTGCTAATTGATCATACTGGCTTTCTTTTGTTTGACATGTTTTGATTTGCCGATAATTTGGTCGCTTAGCCCAATATGCAGTCAAATGGTAACAGGATGTAAATGTATACATGAAGAGGAGTAGAATCAAGTATTCAGTACACCCGGAGGGCATGATTGGCCAAATAAAGGTAGATATAGTGATTAAAGCACAAAAATAAGGACTAGCCAGACTTTTTTAAAAAGCACTTGTCCCGGACTAGCGACTTGGAAAATTTTACTTGCCCGACTTCAAACATGACTAGTCTGGGATGTCGGGTTATGGGATTTGCTCAGCCCTGTTTGTATGAATATTTCCATGATAATCTATAAGGTTTGTGTGAGTCTATAATTTTCATGATAATCTATAAGGTTTGTGTGAGTCTATAATTTCCTTGATAATCTATAAGGTTTGTGTGAGTATTTCCATGATAATCTATAAAGTTTGTGTGAGTCTATAATTTCCATGATAATCTGTAAGATTTGTGTGAGTTTATAATTCCATGAGAATCTACAAGATTTGTGTGAGTCTATAATTTCCATGATAATCTGTAAGGTTTGTGCATATCCAGTATTTCCATGATATTCTATAAGGTTTGTGTGAGTCTGTAATTTCCATGGTAATCTATAAGATTTGTGTGAGTATAATTTCCATGATATTCTATGAGGTCTGTGTGTGTCTGTAATTTCCATGATAATCAACAAGATTGGTGTGAGTCTATAATTTCCATGATAATCTATAAGGTTTGTGTATATCCTGTATTTCCCTGATATTCTATAAGGTTTGTGTGAGTCTAGTATTTCCATGATAACCTATCAAAATTTGTGTGGTTATAGTATTTCGATGATATCTACAAGGTTTGTGTGAGTCTAGACTTTTGATGATAATCTACACAATTGTTGTGATCCCAGCATTACAGTGTATTCTGGACTGATCCCAGCTCAATGATAATTGGTGCTAGGCTTATCCCAGCATTAAAGTGTAATCTGGTCGGATCCCTAGCTTCTGTGGACTGTGCTAGGCTGATCCCAGCTCAATTATTTTAATCTAGGCTGATCCCAGCTCAAGTAGAATTGGTGCTAGGCTGATCCCACCATTCAAGTATATTCTGGGCTGATTCCATCTTCAATTATATCTATGCTAGCCTGATCCCAGCATTATTGTGTATTCCGGGCTGATCCCAGCCCAAGGATAATTGGTGCTAGGCTGATCCCAGCATCAAAGTGTAATCTGGGCTGATCCCAACTTCCGTGGACTGTGCTAGACTGATCCCAGCTTAAGTAAAATCTGTGCTAGGCTGATCCCAGCATTTGAATGTATTCTGGGCTGATCCCAGCCAAAATACACTATGTGCTAGGATGATCCCAGCATGCTAATGTGTTCTGGGCTGATCCCATCTTAACTAAATTAATGCTAGGCTGATCCCTGCATAAGAGTGTATTCTGGGTTGATCCCAGATTCGTAGAATATAGCTAGGCTGATCCCAGCATGAAAAACATATTCTTATATTTTTCCTATTTAAAACTGTAAAAGAAATGTATTTAACGGCATGACCTTTACATTATTAGTATAGCTTATGAGTATCCAATTGGGGGAAAAAATATCCTATCCAATGGTAGCCCCATAACAACATAAGGGCACAACCCCTGATGTAGTCATTAATGCAAACCCCATTGGAACACTGGCAATGTGTTCCTACAACAACTCAACATCATCAAGTTGTGCATAAACTAAAATTTAATAAATTATCATGATAATCTATAAGATTTGTGTGAGTCTATATTTTCCATGATATTCTGTAAGATCTGTGTGTGTCTGGTATTTCCATGATATTCTACAAGATTTGTGTGAGTCCATAATTTCTGTGATATTCTGTAAGATTTGTGTGAGTCTAGTATTTCCATGATAATCTACTAGATTTATGTGAGTCTGTAATTTCCATGGTGATCTGTAAGGTTTGAGTGAGTCTATAATTTCCATGGTAATCTATAAGATTTGTTTGTATCTGGTATTTCCATGATATTCTGTAAGATTTGTGTGAGTCTAGTATTTCCATGATAACCTATCAATGTTGTGTGATTCTAGTCTGATAAATTAAACTTATATTGGGGTTGACTTCCAAGACTTGTGTGATTCCTGTTCCCGTTGCCATTGAAATAGCCTTCAGATACAAGTTTATTCTTGCTGTAAAACATATTCTGAAAAAAGTTTCATGTTGAATTACAGAAAACGGCTAGGCTATTGGTTGTATTTCTATTATATTTGTTACTTATTTACAATGCAACATTACTTTAGTGCAAGATATTTTTATTATTATCATAATCGTGGAATCCTAAAACTGCTTTTTATATCTATGTATGATGCTTGTTAGGAAATTATGTTATAAATCATCTTTTCATGTAGGAGCGGGATACAAGGAATATGGTCTACAAGACACCATACCAGATGTTACAGCCATTTCCTGTGGTACCAGTGAACCAGTATGTCAGTTGTGAACAGGTGAGTCTGTCATATTCTTACTGGAATGAAAGTCATGCAGGACCTATGTCTTCAGTTCAATAAAGCTTGATGGTTATCAAATATTATTGATTATTATATGCTCATTTTTTTCCCTGTTAACTTTACATTGTTCGAATCGTTCAATATTCCCCAATACTGAACGCGCATGACAATACACATATAGCATTCATGTGAATGAACTACTTTCTATTGTAAACAAACAATGATACAGACACCAGCACTTTTGATTTGTAAACAAATCATATACACTCGCGTAAGAGGCTCTTTACGTTGTGGTTATTTAAATTTGTTTCTGAATGAACTAAAACATGTTTCTTGTACTGCGAAAAAAGTCCAGCTGTTTGGCACATTCCGCGTTGATACAATGTTACGGATTTAGGCTAGCTACAGTATATAAAAGACGGATGATTATGTCCTTACAAATAACATACAAGTGACAAGGCATATACTGTCTTCTTTATCTTGTGATAAGAATGGCAAAATAAAATATACTTACAGTTTTACATCCTGAATTTCCTCAAAATGTTTTTTCTTAATTCTGCAAATCCGAATTACATGAGCCATATCATAGGTTTTCAATCTGGATTACACATTTCAAAAGTGTGCTGTAATTTTGATGATAAGTGCAATTGCATCCTCCTTACTGCACTCAAAATGAAATACACATTAAATTCCACAGCGTCTTTTTGAAAATTGCAATTGAAAGACTTCATATTTTTCCCACGTTATGATTTCAAACATTCAGTGACAGAAATAGAAACACGTTTGCAGACGTAAACAAGCTTCTCATGTGCCACTTCAATCCGATGTATTTCATGTATAATTTACACAGATGAATCCAGTCCAAAATCACAAACTTTTGTCGAATCGAAACAAAATACCAAAATATATTCACTCCAGATCAAATGGAAAAGTTGTTGCAATGTGCATTCATTCACAATATGACTGCAAATTTCAATTTTAACTAGGCACGCCATTTTCTTTCGAAAGTTATGTCGACCGCACGACTAAGTTCAAATTTATCTGGGCGGAGCTCTGTGCGCATTAATAATGATGTCATTTTGTAATGTCAAATCTGCGCTCGTGTATTTCTTTTGGAAAAACGGCATTCATTCATTTACATTGTTTCTTGTAGTGTATTTTGTTTATATAATTAAACCTTAGGTAGAATAAAAAAATGAGCATATAATAAAAAGGTTACTGCATTTGTATGGGAAAATATGAACTCGTTTTGTCGGAAGGATATACTGCACTCACAAGTTTGTGCAGTATTCATTCCGAAAACTCGTTCATATTTTCCCATACAAATGCAGTAACCTATAAATATAAATCATTACATGTCACTATAAAATGT
Organism: Sinohyriopsis cumingii; assembly: GCA_028554795.2. NCBI lineage: Eukaryota > Metazoa > Mollusca > Bivalvia > Unionida > Unionidae > Sinohyriopsis > Sinohyriopsis cumingii. The sequence continues at coordinate 17,547,404 of CM068825.1, read as the reverse complement.
TTCTTTAGAAGTTACACGATCATAAAATCAAACATAATAATGAGACAGTATTGTTTAGAATGCACATGCTCATCTGGTTTGGCTGAGGTCAAATCGTCAGTAGTCATGCTGAGAATTTTAACTTTTTTGTAGGTGTTGAAAGTCCTTGCTCTTAGCACAACAAAGCTCTACAAAAGAGCTAAGTAAGTATGTGTGACACATTTGAATTGGTTTTAAGTTTTGTTTTATTCACCATTGTTTGTTACATGGACAATACCTTTAAATAAATGCCAGTTCAAACTTCAAGCTTACAGAAATACAGATGGTGGAAGCTGAAGCAAGAAATCAAAGCAAAATGTTTTTCAGTCACATGTAGCATAAAGTATGTCATAACATTATTTTGAATTATGATAAGTGCCTAATCATGATTATTTATATGCCATGCATAGAATGGTTTTAAGTTTTAAATGACCACCATAAGGCAGAGCATATTATATTTTGATATTTGACCTCAGTATGTACATCCATCTGTCTGTTACCAGTCTGCAGAATAACTTGAGTTGTCCACAATCTACAGTTACCAAACTTTGTGGATGACCTGTACTTGGGGTAAGGAAGAAGCCTAATGATTTTGGAGTCAAATGTCAAAGTCATTGACTGAAAGAATAAAAGTGGTTTAAGTAGCTCAAGTTTGTTGATGGCTTGCACATCAGGTAAATGGCCCAAGTCACGGTCACTGTTACTGATGGAAGAAAAATAATTTCAACACACCCATCATCTATCATTACCAAACTTGGTGGATGGCTTTCATTTGTGGTTAGGAAGAACCCTGCCCATTTTCAGAATACTAAATTCAGTTTCACCATCATTAGAAATGGTTTCTGTACAATAACATGGGTTCTAGATCACTTATGTGGACCAGTCTTTGTGGATGGCTTACACTTGGAGTAAGGAAGAAGCCTCTTGATTTTAGGGACAAATGGTCAAAGGTTGGTTTCATAGTGAATGAAAGAAGAAAACTGGATTCTGCACAATAATGTTTATGTGTTCTTGGATATTAAAAGTAGGTTAGTTTTGTCACTTCAGCTGTTTTGATAAGATTGGTGGAATGGAGCTAATAAGTTGCCTGCTAAAGGCTTTTCCTTCTTCATGCCTGGACATGCCTTGAAGAAAAGGTATGGATTATGCAGTACTACCAGACATGTGGGCATATGTATATTCATAATGTCCCAAATTCTTCATGCACCAATCAAGACAAAAAAAAAACAGATTTGGGGATATAATTGAGTGTGGTCTATTGATGTTAACAATAGTTCTAGAATATTTGTACATTGCATGTTGATGGCACTTAAGGATTGAATGCACATTTGCATCTATACTACTCTTCATTAAATGTGTAGTAATTTTAGATGCTTTGATTGTCATGCAAAACTCATAGCCATGTGGCTCAGTGGTTAACATGCCTGACTCAAGACCAAAAGGGTGTGGATCCTACCATTGAACCAGCCTGGGTCAGCTACCATGGTGTGTACTTGGGCAAGGCACTTTACTCCAATTAACTCTGCACTATATAACCTAGCATATATACTCATTTTTAAGTTGAGTCCAAAATCAAACAGCACAGACCCAGATCTGCCATTACATAATGTGCCCATAGATCTGGGTCTGTGAAGTTTGTTTGGAATAATCAGTAAAATGAACTTACAAATACCCTGATGTGCAGGTGCAGTGTGCTATGGCATATCAGGATCTTTGTTTCCAGTTTGACTCAACTTATAAGCGAGTATATACAGTAAATTAGAGACTTGAAGCCTTGATATTTGATTGGATGTGATCTGTATGTGTGTAGAAGAGTTATAGAAATTTTGTTAGTTTTTTTTATGCAATTAGTAGTATTTTCAACTATTTTGATTTTCACATGACTCCTACACCATTTAAGACAGAGACTTCAGAACCTTGGGCTTTGATTGGTTTGGGTCTCTAGATGAAAAAAGCTCTTTGAGACGTAGGTTTGTTTACATAAATTTAAAATAACAAGCAGATTATAAGAAAAGGAATTGGTGTGTGAAATGACCAACTCCTATGTCACAATTGCACCAGGTACCTTGAATCATCTGACTGCAATGCCAACATTGTGAATCCAGCAGACAGTATGTCATTAAAAATATCATGGGTAGAATGGGACTAACCAATAGAATCCTCTTCAAACTAACTCTTTTAACGAAAAGTTTTGTAAATGTTTTCCCATTTAGCTATTTGAACTACAGTGTTCATGTACTTATGGCTGTGTAACTTTGCAAGAAGAATAGTCCTGTCTCAGAATATGGTATCTAGTCCCAGTAGGGTTGTATTGATTATTTTTAATGCCATTCCAGGGTGATCAAAACAAGACCACAGGGAAAAAGAAAAGTATCTTTGCTCAGCACTTTTCCAAAATGGTAGCCAAAGACTTTGGTATGGTGTTGGAGGAAGAAATCAAGAATCAGAAAGAGACAGAAGGTGAAAGTTCTGTGATGGAGGAAGATACAGATGCAGCAAGATCAACAAAACCGGCTGCTTCTACGGGTATGTCCAGCCTAATAAGAATAATTTGACATGATCAGAGTCAAGGGGAGAGTTATTAGTTGTAACATATCATTAATGATCAGAGTCAAGGGGAGAGTTATTAGTTGTAACATATCATTAATGATCAGAGTCAAGGGGAGAGTTATTAGTTGTAACATATCATTAATGATCAGAGTCAAGGGGAGAGTTATTAGTTGTAACATATCATTAATGATCAGAGTCAAGGGGAGAGTTATTAGTTGTAACATATCATTAATGATCCGAGTCAAGGGGAGAGTTATTAGTTGTAACATATCATTAATGATCTGAGTCAAGGGGAGAGTTATTAGTTGTAACATATCATTAATGATCAGAGTCAAGGGGAGAGTTATTAGTTGTAACATATCATTAATGATCAGAGTCAAGGGGAGAGTTATTAGTTGTAACATATCATTAATGATCCGAGTCAAGGGGAGAGTTATTAGTTGTAACATATCATTAATGATCAGAGTCAAGGGGAGAGTTATTAGTTGTAACATATCATTAATGATCCGAGTCAAGGGGAGAGTTATTATTTGTAACATATCATTAATGATCCAAGTCAAGGGGAGAGTTATTAGTTGTAACATATCATTAATGATCAGAGTCAAGGGGAGAGTTATTAGTTGTAACTTATCATTAATGATCAGAGTCAAGGGGAGAGTTATTAGTTGTAACATATCATTAAATAATTAATTTTTGAACTCTGTTTTGTTTAGCTCATAATTTGTAATAACATTGGTTTAATCTTAGTTTAGCATAAACTACAGCAATTCTCTGGATGCAAAGAATATTTTGTCATGCTGAACTAAACATTTTTAAACATAAAGAAAAGAGATTATATCTTAAGCTTAGCATCAGAATATGTTTATATCCAAAATATTCCTACATCCAAGAATGCATATAGTCTGTTTCACTGAAGGAAGATACTGGCAGGATCAGATACATTAGTAATTTAGCCCTTGACCTTCAGGGTTGAGCTTACAGGGTATTTTTATTTTATTGTTTTTGCTTCAAAGATATTTGTGTTTCATGATAATAGATGAAAATGTTCTATCATACAGTTCCATTCGTTTCCTTATTTTATGCACTGCAACAAATTTTAGACTTAGCATACTTTTTTTCCTTGTTCACTTAGGGCTGTTCCAGTAAAACATATATCACCCTCAGGGACGTCACTTCAAAAACACTTCTGTAGGAGGTTGTTTCAAACTATTTTGATTCTGACAGTGGAAGGTTGGTTAGGAAAATCACTTCTTTTGTGGGTTGTGTTAACAAAATGACAAAAATAACAAAAATCGCTGGTGGGGCTGTCAGAAAAAAAAAACGAATATATATTTAAAATTGCATCTAACCCCCTCCTAGTGGTCTAACGTGAATAAAACATTGTGTCAGAAAATGAAATCAGTACACATGAGTGCACGTAATTTGTACGAATTCGCATGCTCTTAAAGTAGTGATACGCATTCCGCAAATTAAGTCAACATCATAGATATAAAATATGTGCTTTGCGCATTATGCAATTTTTATTCAACTTTTAACTTTAAAATTGCATTTCGTGATGTAATTCGCACTGCCTAGTAACGGTCTTGCAGCACTTAATGTGACATCCAAATAGCTGGATACATTTGTTTGACATGAATGGCTGTTAAACTAAATTTGATTGGTTCATTGGTCCTAGAACAAGCATTTATGGTAGTTTTAACATTATTTTCATGATGGAAGTTTTACAATTGCGTGTTTTGAATAAGGGCCACACAGAAAACCAAAATGTCTGAATTACAACAGGGTTTGTCTTCAGACAATGTTTTCACTTGGCAAATACTGGCTGGTGATAGACATGATGAGAATGAATTTCATGTATATCGGTCTGTTGGACATTGGGAAAATGGCACTGGAAATACCAGTGTGTGATTTTGAGCCCAAAATTGATGTTGAGTGCAAGTCTGATGTACGTGTTGGATGGACAATATGCCGGTTATATTTATTCAAGATACCCATGTCTGAACAAGCAGACTATGGGAATGTTGGACTTAAAAACCTAATACAGCATTATGGAAGAGAACAAAATCTGGCATAAGAGACATAGCAAAGCACTGATTCAAGGAAGTGAATCTTGGGCATAGTTCTTGTTTATGGAAACTCGGAGGTCTCGGAAATGCTTAATCAATCGTGTTTAGATGCCAATTTCTTATATTGGGGATGCAGAAAATCACGTAGGTGAGACTCCCTCCTTAGGCATGTAATAGGTGGGCGGCAAAATTCAAAGACTTGCCAGTCCTGCTTTAGCCACCTGCTTATTGGGAAAATGTGTTGATCAATTAGCTGTGCTGATATTTACAATGACAGAATTTAGTGGCTGAAAGCCACCCCCCATGTACATGTCACCATTATAAGAGTACATCAAAGAAACATGCGCAGTAGCTGGGTGGCAAGATCAAAGGCTTTGACTGGCAGCTGGGTGGGAAAATCTACAGATTTTTACAGTACTTGAATTCAGAGGCAAAAAGACCCAGATATGTACATGTGGTCATTTATAACAGTAAATCAAATAAACAGCTTTAGCTTTCATTATTGTGTTCATTTCCGAGTGTAGCGGAGTAAGCAGTTCACGTGACCTCAGAATCATGACATGTTGAGGCTTAGACTTGAATGAGTATTTTGGAGTTCAACTGCAAACTGACGAAGATTGTAACGAGATTCAGGAGAGTGCTAAAGTTGTTAGAGCTGACAGTTTTGATGGGACAGTAGCCAAGTGTTAGAAAGTGTGTGATGCCTAGCTTAGTGCTTTGAATAAGACCTTCCTTGGATTGACTAAATTCAGACTGATGGACAAACAAGAGCTATGTCAGTGTTACAAAGAATGTAGAAATTAAACTTAATGGCAACCAATAGTTCTTATAATTTGCATAGTTTCCTGGGCGGGGACTGCAATTTTTTGTTGTTGCTGGTGGGACTCTTATTTTTAGTGAAATGGGAGTCCTGGACTCCCATTTAAAATCCTAGTGAGATCTCTGGAAAACTTTTCTTTTTGGAACAGAGATATCCAAGAGAGAATACCAATGGGGCCATACCTGTGAGATGTTGAAAACTGCACAACCATAATGAACAGTAACTTGTTCAAGCAAATCATGCATATGCGTTTCAGTGAGCAGGCAATGAAAGGAATTCTCAGCACATAATAATATTTGTACACAGAGGAGAAGGAGGATCATATTAAATTCAGAAACAGTTAACAGATTAATTCTCATAGGGAACATCAGAGAATCCCCATACAACATAATTAAGTGTGTGTAGATCTCTAGTTGGCAGAACCACTATGGCAACAAAAGAATAATGCAACAAACTTTCGTATCATGCAGATGTATTACCAAATGAAGTACATGCTAAATGCAAAAACTAAATGACTTTAAACATAAGAGATTGACTGGTCTGTGTAAACTCAATGCAAGATGGATAAAATTTGTCCTGTTTGTGTTCGGTTCTTGGTATGTATATTTTGATAATGGTGATATTTTCTGCAGACCTTTTGGCGCTTAGTTCCAAGCCATCATTTGGTATTTGTATTACAAATTGGATTCCTATTATCTAGTACAATACATTTTTAAGCAGTATCATTAACTGCTGATGAATTTGGTGAAAAAATACTTGATGTCATTCTGATATATGGATTTTTTTTACTACACTACTAATCTGTTCATTCTTTACTACACTACTAATCTGTTCATTCTGATTCTTTTTTACCATCTCCTTTAGTTTTACTGGTACCAGTACTTTTAATAAAATTGTAACTTCTATTTTCTAGCAATCTCAATATTTGTAATCAAGCATTATTGTCAAAAGGTAAAATGTGCTTTGTTTTGTTGTAAAATCTAAAACTATTAATTAGCAAGTGACTAAAGTAAATAGTGGGCCAACTTCATGTGTGCAGAAATTATTGCCATATTAGAGTGTTGTTAGAAACAACAGAATAGTTGTACAAGATGTATTTTGCAAAGTTGTAGAACCAGTACTCTTATTGTCACCACATATTCCATTTAAATAATAATATCATTATTTCTGTATATTCCTATCAGTATTTTCCCAGTGGTATTAATTTTCTGATCTGATGTTATTCGTTTCTTGTGCAATTTTTACACATCAAGAATTCTCACAGTATAATTGAAAAACAATGTAATCTGCACCAAATTGAGTTGTTTGAGAAGAAATTCATTTTTTAACCCAAAATCACTGAAGCTATGAGTTCTGGCATTAAAGTCTCACATTAATAACAGTTGAAGTAGCCATGAAAGTAATTTTAGTATGCAGCTGTACTAATTTCACTTTGGTATATTCAGATCTTGAATGTGAAGAAGGAACATGGCTCCAAAATAAACACATCAATTTTAGAACCTGTTCATTGACTATGAATCAAGTATGTAGTCCGAGTCCAACTGAATTGTTAGAATTTTTAAAATTCTTTTGACAACATCGTAATTAGCTGTCAAATATGGAGTAAGCCTATGGTCTTTCTGCCATCCCAACCAAGACCCCACCACATCCACATGACCATGCCCAATGATATCACAGTAATAATCGCTATAGAACTAGAGATGACATCTGAGTATTTTGATTTCAGTAGAGCCTTAACAGAGTGCAACAGTAAGAAAGTGACAGATGTTAAGGAGATATTTGATAATGGCTATTCCTCCTGCCATTACTTCCTCATTGGAGATCACGCACACACAAAACTGAGTAAATCCTGAAATCCTGGCAGCATCCCACAGGGGAGATGACTTGACTATTTTATTTGATTTTTTTGGTCTCTGGTTATCCCATGGTATTTCTGTTACTTGAACATTATCTTACAGTGTGTCCAGTCAGCATGGTCGAAAAAGGTTTACAACCATTGAGAGCTGCTGAAGGACTCACTTTACTACAGATATGAAAGAATGAGAACAATACTATAAATCAGTGAAGATAAAATAGAGTATATATGTGTTTGACTGTCCTTGATTGGTTGATAATGAAAGTAAGATTTTAGTAAAAATAATTTTTGAGATCTTTTCCTACTAGTAACTGAAAAAAAGTGAGGGACATTGTTTTATTAACATAATTTCCATCCCTTTACAGACCTGAGTTTGGAAGACTCATTACTGAAATCAGCAGTTGACTCTTTGGTGCAGTATTGAAAACACACATTTCAAATTTGTGTTAGGTCCAGAAAATGGTGCAGCTGTTATGGATTTCTTTTCACAAAAGCTGTCGTCATACTAATACAAATTTGATCATGAGCACTTAAAATTTTAAGTTATTGAATTTTAATATCATGGTGCTTGGACAGGTTTACAGTGGGAACTGAATTAGTACAGCAAGTCCTGAATTCTTGAGTTTTGTGCAGAAACATGGAATCCATGCAGAATACATCCAGAAATGTAGAGGTTTTCAATCTTGGATTTAGTCTCCCTGTTGCATTTCACATTGATATGCATATTCACAGACAATTAGTAAAGAAGTAGGAAAAGTAAGTGAGAAATTTAATACATTTCATAAACAAGACAAACAGTATGTGGGGGGACAAGATCATAAGAACAGGCTGGAATGGAGAAGTATAATAAAAACAATAATGAGTAGAAGTGTGCCTCTTTTTTAAGTGTGCACCATTATTTTCTTAGCTTCAGTAAGAAATTTCATCAAAAGGAAGACAATAAAGGGTGTACAGTTAACTAAACCAATATGAATTTAGCTACTTAAAAGATGTATCAAATCAATTTTAACCTTCTGGTTATATCTGTTCTGGTCTGTTCCTGTCCATTTTGGTGATTATGCCCAATGAATCAGTATGGTTGGAAATTTGTTTGGCAAATTTGACAGATTATGATTACTGGTATACTCTGTACTTCTACCTGAGAGATGTGAATAATTTTATTTCTTGGTTTGTTGATTCTGGTTGTTGCTCAGTTTGAATGCATCATTGAAAAACACTGATGCATTATCATACTTTGTTACAAATATTTATTACAGATGCATATCTCCAGATACTGGTGAATATAGCTTAAATAAGTTCTAGTTGCAACAATGGACATCGTTAGAGAAACTTTAACTTTAAGTGAGATAAAATGTAAACTTTTCAGTGATGCAGGATTGCTTAAAACTTCTCCATTTCGTATGCTCACCATGAAAAATCCATTTGTACAAACTGATGATGACCTTTTGGTAACGGTCAGAAAAGCATAATTGACGATATTTCATTCCATCTACCAGTTGAATCCTGCTGTTTCAAATAGTTAGCCTGGCAATTTGAAGTCTGTCTCTCACTCTTGCATACGTTATATACCATTGCGTGCACACAAACACACACAAGTGCATGTACACCAACTCTTACACATATTTCTGATGATGATTCCTGATGTTATTAGAGACCATCCCAATGACTGACCTGGGCCAAAACGAATGTGCCCACATGATTATTCCTGACTGAATGTGCTCACTTGATTGAGCCTAAAATGAATGCCTTCACTCAATTGGACCTAAATGAACATGGCCACCTGGCTGGGCCTAAATAAATGTCAGCCCAGCTGTATTTATAGCTTGCAATGTTGTCTGTTTTCTAAAAGATCTCTTGTCTGCTGCCCATGTCAAGGCAGATGTTGGTCAGACAATTGAGAATATTAGCAGAAAAGTTATTGCTGTGTGCACATTAGAGCAAACGGAAAAGGTATCATTTTGTTTTTAATTTTTTTGACATACCATACTTTGCAAAATACTAGTACGGTCTTTTCCCTTACAGATTCAAGCATTGTTGTGGAGGGGTCAGGACTTAGTGCAACATTTGGGAAGGAGGAGGCCCATAGAATACATCAGGAAAACTTACAGACGCTGTCAGTAATGTCACAGGATGAAATTCTTGCTGAGCAGAAGAAGCTGCTGGAAACACTTGGTACAACCAAGTCTCCTTTTACTACTACTATAGGAAATGTTTGATTCACTAGACTTTTGAATGTGTCGGTTAAAATTGCAGTGACCTTTGGTAATTTATTATTTTTATGGGATTTTATGTGTTTGTGAGATTAACAGAAATACAGTCAATGCACTATGATGAGATTTTTCAGGGAAATTCAGTGTGTATATATGTGCTTGTTGGAAATAATGATGATACCTGTTTGTAATGATGTAGAATGTTTCTTGAAACTAAACTTTCCATCCTTTCCATATCAACATGATTTGATGAATTTGAGCATCTTGACTATTGGTCTCAGGATTATTAGACTATGGTACTCAGGACTGTTAAACTATTGGTCTCAGGATTATTAAACTATGGCTCTCAGGACTGTTGGACTATTGGTCTTGGGATTATTAGACTATGGTGCTCAGGACTGTTAAACTATTGGTCTCAGGATTATTAGACTATGGCACTTAGGACTGTTGGACTATTGGTCTCAGGATTATTAGACTGTTGCACTCAGTACTGTTGTATTCTTGTTCTCAGGATTATTAGACTATGGCATGTTAGACTATTGGTCTCAGGATTATTAGACTATGGCACTCAGGACTGTTAGATTACTGGGCTCAGGACTATGAGACTGTTGCACTCAGGACTAATAGACTGTTAAGGATTATCTTGAGTTGGAATGCAGTTGCAAAAATACTTCAGTTATGCAAGGCTTTGGTTTATGTTCTGTACACAGACTGCACTGGGCATTATGTGAAATTCACTAACACCTATTCCATTTTAATCATTGAAGCTTGTTTCCTATATTTTGGTTACATCTACAGCTATGCACTATTAGATAATTTTTTTAAATTATTTTTTCCCCAGACCACAGAATGGTGGAGTTTTTGAACTCCAGAAAGAAGCGGAAGCAGTCCGCACAAAACCAGAAGAGTGAACCTGCCATTACTCATTCTGATTCATCGGTTAAGAAAAGCAAAGATATGACTGCAAAAACTAAAGGTATCCTGTCCTAATTTATTTTGTAGAAAATTTGTGATGGTTATTCACCCCATTATTATATAGACTTATAAGTAGAGTCCATTTGGAAACTGTACAGACCCAGATCACCCCATTATTATATAGACTTATAAGTAGAGTCCATTTGGAAACTGTACAGACCCAGATCTGCTGTCACATACTGTGCCATGTGATTTAGATCTATGCAGTTTGTTAGTTGTAATCATTAAAACAAACAACACATATCTTGATCTGCCAGCACATTATGCATCATCAGATCAGAGTCTATGTTAGCTGTTGAACTCAACTTATAAATGAATATATACGTTGTATATTTGATGTTCTCTTTTGAATCTTCATGTTTTCTAAACTTTAAATTCAAATCTTTGGAAAAACTTTTATTGTTACATTTGTATTCTTCTTAGGAGCTGTTTCACTTAAACACGCATGGTATGATTATTCTTGGAGATTTAAACTTATACTTTGACTGTCCCGGAAACCCAAAAACATCAATAATCCTAGAGTCCATTAATGTTTTCAACCTCAAACAGTCATTTAACCAACCCACCCATAAACATGGTCACATTTTGGACTGGATTCTTCATAGAACTGATGATAATATTCTACGTTCCTTCCTGGTATCCCACGAACTTGCATCAGATCACCTCTGCATTATATGCCATCTTGACTTATCAGTCCCTAACCCTCCACCTTTATTTGCTACTAAGATAAACCTCCGTATGATAAATCGAACCAAACTAATGCATGAATATCCAAGCAAACCTTACAACTTGCCTACCTCTTACAGCAGAACAACTCGATAACTGACTGCGTTAATTGCTCGACAAACATGCCCCAACCACCAAGTGCAGAGTATCAATTCAAAAGTGTTCTCCATGGTATAGCAGTGTTAGGGACCAGCTTCACACTGCTAAAAGAGACCGCCATAAAGCTGAGAGGCTTTGGCATTCCACCAGATTCACTATTCATAAGCAAATCTATGAAGCCGCTAAGAAGAACGTCACAAACATATTCCATGCAGCAAAATCAACCCACTACAGTACTAAGATCATGGAAAGTTCCAGCTGCAAAGAGCTCTTCGAGATTAATAACAAGCTAATGTCAAGGAACAAATGTAGACCACTTCCAACTATCTTCTCTCTAGTCGACCTGTTTGCATATTTCTTCTGTGACAAAGTACAAACCATTAAAGATAAGCTTGACAACACAATTTCAATTGTTTCATCATCAGCATACAGTTGGGATACAGAATTTCAGCGGCAACCATTAGCAGCATTTGAACCTGTCTCTATGGATTTGGTATGTACAATTGCGATGAAGAGTGCACCAAAGTCATGTGAACTTGATCCATTCGCAAATATCTGTAAGTTGATGCCACTAAAACACTTGTATGTTCATTAGTACATTCAAGACTGGACTATTGTATAAACTCAATTCTGTCTGGTTCATCTCAATATATACTTCAGAAACTTCAAAACGTTCAAAACACAGCTGCTCAGATCATACTTAAAGTACCACGATCAGAGCTTACCTCCGCACTGCTCTGTACCCTGCACTGGCTATCCATTGGATCCAGAATCAAACACAAAATGTGTTCTCTGTGCTACGTTTGACTGACGACTCCAGTCCAACATACCTATCTGACCTCACCCATGAGTACACACCAGCAAGATACTTACGCTCCTCTTCTGACAATTGTATACTCATTATTCCCACAATGAAAACAAAGTCATATGGACAGCGTTCTTTTGCATACCAGGGCCCAGCAATGTGGAATGAATTGCCCACTGAACTTAAACACAAAGACACAGTGATCACATTCAAGAGAGTTCTCAAAACTCACTTATTTCGACTGCAGGAACAAACTTAAAGACCTAATAATGTTCCCTACCTTAAATGTTTACAGCATGTTTTTATGTTTTTTAATTTCATGGTGTTGTTTTTCTGTAATAATTTCATTATATATGTTTTTTTTTATGTTATATTTGTTGTCTAATATTGTAAAGCACTTAGAGCTTCTAAAGATTAGGCGCTATACAAAGTCCTCTTTGTTATTATTATTATTACCCAGAGAAGGCATTGTTTTAAAAAAATATATGCCATGGTACTTTGATTCCATTCCTTTTATATTAAAATGATAAGAATATTCTAAGTTGCACATGTTGGTGACTGCCCTACATTAAAAGTGCCTCTCCTGCATCGCAAGTGTTTTTTACTGGAACAACCCTAAGTTCCAATAAATGTAAAACTTGCAGTTTTTATTTTACCTGCTGGAACTGAAAATGCATCTCAAGATTTTCCTGTACTCAGCTGTAGAGCAAGTTGGAAGAGTTGTTCATCTCAGGGAAGTACACTCCATCTGTATTTCTTGCAGTTTTCATTCCAAGATGAAGTTTTCCTTTCTATTGTAGAATTACATTTTTTTGTTGTAAATATACATTAGGCACCCTTTTGTAGTTAATTGCATTGTAGCTAGTATGTGCATTCAGTAATGTCTACTCAACTTTTATTTATTCTGCAATATAAATTATAGATTTTAAAGTCATGCAGGTAATTTTTTATCTATAGAAAATTTTAATTTATTCACAGCATCAATAATTTTAAATGGTGTTGCATGTATATCTCCTGCATAAAAATCCGCTTATGTTCCTGTTCTTACAGGGAAGTTTTCAGTATGTAGTGCATGGTCAAATAGTGTCAACTTCATAGTTATAAAGCAGTGCATCAATGATTTTACGTGTTTGGGTAGTTGCTTGGGCCTGGTAAGTCCATAGCAAGACGATAAATGTACCTTCTCTTCTTACCTATTCTGCTAATTTATTATGATTGGGTAATGTGTTTTAGAAGAAACCAGTCACAATACAAGCACAAACTCCGGGAGCCCTGAGTGGCCGAGTGGTCTAAAGTGCTCTCTGTTACGGATCATTGCCATCTCACCTCTTTCTGCGTGGGTTCGAGTCTCGGATTCAGCCAATGTGGGTATGTGAGAAAGCTTGCCAGTAGCTTCTCATGGGTCAGTGGTTCTTTCCGGGGTTTTCCCGGGTTCTTCTTCCACCATTAATACTGGCCGCCATGTATAGCCTATCGTGTGCTGAAAAATGGCGTTAAACCCTATAACAACAACAACAACAACAACAAGCACAAACTCCAAAACCCTCCCAGTATGCACATCTGCTCTGATGACTAGATGGTATTAGCGCTAGTCCCAGCATCCAAAACAGGCTGCTGTCATTTAATTTTCATCTCTGTAAGTAGACAACTTTATAGCACTGCTTTAGAGGGCTTGTTTAATAAAATAGAGTTTGTACTCCTGTATTTTGATTTGAATCTGTATTATTGAATAAACATGTTTTACTCCAAAAATTCTTACAAACCTTTTTCACAAAAGTCAATAATAGGATCATTTGATTTTTAGTGTTTTACATCACAGCAGCACTTTGAAGGCCACTTTACCTCTGATAAAAGGACATAAAATGATTAACAATGATGAATGTACTCAATATATGTGTGCTTTTGAGTTTCTATTTTAAATTATTTATTTAATTCATTATGTTATTATTGGCTACTTTGTGTGTTCAGGTGATTAACAATTTATTCCTGTGGTAATATTACTATTATTTTAAGACATCTTTATATTTGTTATTATTTCTTTTAAAAAAGCCCCATTTTTAAGTTCAAATGTCATATAAATAAGGTCTATAAATTTTTTTTAAAAATATGGTTCAGAGGCCAGCATCTTGCAGCTCTGCAATATTTAACCTTCATGTAATTCGGCAAGTGTTCCACCCTAACCGTCATTGTTACTTCCTATGTTCACAGAGGAAACACAGGTTCCAGTTGAGGTGAATAAGAAATGGGTTCACATGGAAAAGGTCGAGTATGATAAGTTGGAGTGGATGAAAGACCTACCTCCACCCTCAGCTACTGGACACAAGGTATTATCAGCAGGATAACTTGACTGTTTAGCATGATTTACAGCAGTAACTTGGACTGCTTTTTCATTTCTTTTTCATGTAAAATCTTGTCAGTCTAGTTCTCTGCATGAGTCATACTCTCTCTGTCTTCATTTTTTCTGAAGAAGCAGACTAAGATAGGAATCATTACTTAGAATTGTATAATTGCCAGCCAATTGTTGACTTTGTATTTTGTGTTCGAATTTCCTCAATTTGAAACATCAAGAAAAAGTGATGTTTCTTCTTCTTCTATAAAATTGTTTCTTATTTTCTAATCACAGAAGTTTTACCTAGAACACATATGTTAATTTCTCTGATTTTTAATATTCAGACTGGTCAACAGGCTAGATTTGATTTTCAAGGAAATCTGATACCAGCTGATGCAGATATACCAGTCCATTTTGGTCTCCATCACCATGGTGAAGAACCAGAGGTATAAATAGTTGCTTTCAGATGTTATGTATATTTTTATTTTTATTTTGTGGTTGATCTTTGTCCTTAAATGGAAGTGAGTTTTTTCCTACCTGACTAATGTCTTTTTTTTTTGGTAAACAAGATTTTACATAGCTAATTTTTGTCTATGATTGTAAGCTAATTTTTGTCTATGATTGTAGATTATATTTTAGGATAATTATTATTTCTAGGTAAACATGTTCACTTAAATTTGAGTTAAGGATATTAGTTTTCCCCATTGGAATTCCTGATGTTTTCCATGTTCTTTACTAAAGTTTTATTAGTAGTCCTGATCTTGTTTATAACTTAGAATGTGTTGGAAATGAACATTTGATCTTGATCTTGGTCATCTTATTGTGTCTTAGGTTTTTATATCAAGATTGTTTACATCAGAATTATTTATTCCTATCTTAAGATCTGAAGTGAAATCAGTTGTTTAGTTGTGTTCAATTTTAATTTGAGAGGATTTATTTATTATATTCACTGGACTTACAAAGCACCCATTAATGTTTTCTTACTTAATCACTATATTGGAATTATTGTGAATTTATTTAGAGCCATTTTAGATTACATCATTATAATATATCAAGACTGCTAGCACTATTCCAGGCTATTGGTACATCAGCACATCCGAGACTGGAATTCATTCGAAACACCACGGGAATTCATTTGGAATACTCGCTACTCTTGGACTTGTGATTGAACATTTAAGACTATTTGGGATTTAAGTCAGAATGAAGTAGGTTCTTTTCAAACTTTAACTTTGTATTCAAGAGAAATAAATTATTTATTGAATTTTACTAATCTTGTTGGTGTGTGTGTGTGTGTGTGTATATATATATATATATATATATATATATATATATATATATATATATATATATTGATACATCCCTAGGGATAAACTATACATGGGATCTCCTTCAGATTTAGGAATACAAGTCTTTCGGTCAAAGTTTCAGTATTTCTTGGTTAATTTTGCTTTGCGTCAAAATTTAGTACTGATGAGTTATTGCTCTTAGAAAATGAACTGACATCCTATTTTAAATGGAGTTCACTTAACTGACACTGCCGTCCCTCCAAGTGCTATTATCATCTATTGGTAAATGTATTCAGTAGGTTGAAAAATTCAGCATGGACATAGGCATGTTGACAGAGTTTGGAACTCAAAATTCTGGTGAATAAACCCAAAACATAATCAGTAGTTCATATCAACAAAAGTATATATCTTGCAAAATTTGGTAAGTCACAATTAAATGTAATTTTCAGAGAGCTGGTTACACTCTTGAGGAACTTTTCCTGTTGTCCAGGAGTTCTAATGTCCAACAACGAACTTTAGCACTGCAGATACTTGGTAGAGTTATACAGAAGGTAATGTATTTATTTTGTGATGTTCTTAACTTGAAGGTATCAGGATATTGTAAAGCAAATGCTGGTTGTATTTCTGTTGACTAACAGAATGAAGGTCAGCTATCTTCAGTACATGTCAAGTGCACCAAAACATATGTCTGAAAACCTTTCTTTTGTATTTGAAGTAATATCCTCAGACGTTTGTCTTGGACCCATTTCATAAGCATCCAAGTGTACTAAAGTTATTTCACAACATTATTTGGTAATTTATCAGGCAGTACTAGTAAATTTTTATCGTGTAGTATCTTTGATTTGTGTTAATTTTATATGAGATTTAACAAACTGGTTTAATCATT